>NW_019059784.1:422458-444728 GCF_000696155.1 Zootermopsis nevadensis | reverse complement strand
TGCCAAACAAATCCCAATCCTTTACAGTAATTTTGAAACTATCAAAATTTTATCGTGGATTATACTGCTCAGAAACTTGTAGACTGAAAAACGTACGAACAGACAAGTGAAAAGATTTGCTTGTCTGTCGAAATCTTAGCCCGCATTTGATTCAGGCTATTGGGTAATGTTGCTTGTAAAAGTCAGGCCAACACAAGAATGAAATACAACCAGCTATTTTCTCAAATATTTTTTGACATTTCACAAATATTAAATAGACTGTCGAAAAATAAGCACAGCCGGTTCCCGTAATAAAGGTGTGTGGTTTAAAGTTGCCGTACATACTAATGAATTCAAGTAATTATTACAAATAACTCAACCAAATGAAATAAACAAACAGTAATGCGCTCACAACTGGATATCAAAACTTAAAATTCGTATGCAATGACATTCACACCTCCCAATGTGACCCGCATTCTAAAAATGTTACACCCCTTAAACAAGAACTGTACTACAGTCAATAAATCTTCCCTCTATTTCAAACGCAACGTGAAGGACTAAAGATTTCAATATTTAAGACTGAAAACACATAATTGAATATCCCCCTTCTAATTTGGTTGCTGTGATCTTTATTTTGACTGATAAAAGCACAATTCAATTGCTGCTAATTTTGTCGAATTACATGAAGGTTATACAATGTATTCTAAAGCCACGGGAAAAGTAAAATATGGTCTTATCCCACTAATGCACAAAGACGACAACGACCTTGATAGGTCACCTTTCAACTAAGCAAACTAACTGCAAACTGCGTAGCCAAATGGCGTGAAAAAAACAACTACACATTCATCTTCAAGGAGAATGTAAATGCTATTTTTAATTTGAAACATTTGACGGAGTCGTACGAATTTAAAAGCACGCGATGTTTTATTTAAGATAAAAACTACAAGATGTGGCCAATGTCCAAAGCGTGTAAAAACACTAAAGTGAAGATCGGCACATGGTATCCCCAAACATACTAATGCATGCAAGGCACATATTTCTTCCAGCTCAGAGACTACTAAAGGTGCAAAAATTCCTGGAAAATTAATCATGTTTGCGTAAAAATGTTCCCCACGCACAAAAGCTCACTGCGACTGAAATTTCGTATATCACCAGACTTCAAATTTAAAGCAAATATAACAATATATCTGTAATGGTCAATAATTTTAAAGTTACAAAGTTACACAGGCATTAACACATTCTGTCGAACCGCATGGAGTACAAACTTTCTTGAGAAGTTAACAGTCGCTCAGCTAGTAAATAAAGTTCTCGGCTTTTATGAAATCGAAAATTAATTATCGTTAAGTTCGTCACTCGACTCTACATTCAGCCAGACTTAATCCAATCAACATTATCATCTTATTCTTCCATCTACGCCTACGTCCTCGAAGTGGTCATCCATTCTGGCTTTCAGCGTTAAAATTTTATTAATTTTTCAATGCGTGATACATCCCCAGCCCGCCTTTCTTTGATTACATCTCCACAGTAGAAATTTCCAACATTCTAAATATTGCTAATCTTATCTCCTAAATTAATATCGCTCTATTCAAATGTCATATATACGCCATGTTCCATGTTAGGTCTAATTTTGATACATTTATCAAGGATTAAATACAAATTTTTAAAAACGTTTTATAATTTCGAAATTATATTGAAAATAATCGTCTTTCATAAAACTTCCAACTTTCTGTTTCTTCATTACAACTCACAAATTTCATTTCATAGTTCTCCGACTGACATACATACATACATAACGAAATTCATCCTAAACAATGGTTGAGCCATTTAACCCTCGTATCTGCACTTATTAATCTGGTCATTTTAAGAAAATACACAGGTCTATTACATAAATGAGAGAAATTAAATCCTCAGTTTTAAGTGCAATAGAATTTCAGTCACACAAAGGAAAACATTAGTAGCGAAATGTTTTGGCGAATCCAAGTCTCAGGCGGCGGGAAATGCCACAACGTGGAAAATAACACAGTCTCCGGAAGTTTGTGGTTCTTATCTTAAGTTCACTGTATTCTCAGAATTTGTCAGTCTCTTCTCAAACACGCCAGACTGGACGATAAAAGTCAAGGATTTAAACCAAACCAAAATGGCGACACAAAACCTAGGAGCGAAGCGCAAAACTCAGCCAAATCGTTTATTCCAAAGTTCCCCCAAGGCTAACTACGTCAGTGAGTCTGAATAACAAATTATTAGCCAAAATTTTTATAATTCTAAAACTTTAACTTGATCACTAAGGAACAAGGTTGGGATGTGACGTCATACAAAGGCGAGGCACTGCTGTCCCTCTAAATTATACAAGCCTGGCGGTCGTAAACATTTTCATTATTAAGACACTAAATTGTCCGCCGACCGTTCTGAAACACCGTCCCTAGCTGCGCCAATGTGTGTAATTAGCATCACCAGCTGCTTACTAGCTGCAGTTAGTTGTGGAAAGATGAACACCAGCCCAGGAGTGCATACACGTTCGACGCTATTCTGCTTACGTAATTAACCTTGAAATTTATTTACTGCAAAAAGAAGCCCATTGTTGGGTAAGGAGTTATGATTTACATGCACCGAACGAAAATAATGTCCCCTAATTTAAATGGCTTAACCTAACGACAATGACAATTGCAAATTTGAGTCTCCTACAAATTTTTGGCGAAGTATATTACTGGTTTACGTTACATAACATCACTCATCGGTTCACAGAAAGGGCGTGCATAGCACAGACGAATTTCTTACAGCAGAAGTTTCTAAAATCGATATTCACCAATTATTCGGACGATCAAACCAAGAGCGGGGTGACATGAGACACGATAAATGTGAACACAATTTTAACGAGAAAACCTGGAGACTGCTTGGGAGCCATGTACATGAGGAAAGAAAAAACACTGAAACGACTCAAATAGAGTACGAGGGTATGTTCTGGACTCATGTGGCTCTAGATAGGGTCCTGTGACCTCCGGGGTTTCATGAGAGGCGGAGAATTTATTGTCCAGCTAACGGACTATCAGATTCTCAAGAATGCATCGGAATCATAATCTCATAAACGCTGCGTTGTACAGAGGAGGTGAGAACAGTGGACGTTGAATAATACGTTAGCCATGAGGAATCATAGACATCTAGACTTGTATTAACATCTCAAGTTCAAGCCGATCTGTATAATACCATACAAACTGACGTGAATCATTGATCATGTTGAAGAATGGCAATACTGATATAAATGCGCACTCTACATTGCATTGACCCCGTTCAACTTAGATCGATTGCTGTAGGACAATGAATTCTTTACAGACAACTCCTTCTGTAAGCTGGTAATCCATCTCATCCACCACGATCTATATCATTTTCTTGGAACATTCGAACAGAAGACGTCATAATCAGCTTCTGTTACGATTTCGGGGTTTCGACGATCGATACTATGACATGGAAACAAAATTAAGTTTGCCAAATGGAATAAGGTCTACAAACACATCCAAATGCGTTCTTAGAGACCTCATTGGCCACTCTGCCACCATTATTTTATATTAGTAAAGGTACTTAGCTGTAAAAACGCAATTTGTAATGTATACATTCAAATATAGCAACAAAACAGAATATAAAAGATGGCGTCTTCCTTATCTGCGAACAAATGTAGAATAAATCTCATATTCCAGAAATAAGAGCTCATGGTATACCATGTACAAAGCAGCGGAGCAATATCGTGATTCAGCAGACAAATATTTTCATTCAGTTTCTCACAAGCTACAAAAATATTCGCTTAAACTGAAGAACATGACTTTGGGAGTCGTTTCTAGTATTATGAAAATGTATTTTTTCACTGCATTATTTGCACATGCAAGAAGTAAACACGTGAGAGGGGATCTTATCAGTGCGTCAGCAACACAAGGCAAATCGACTGAGCTTCTCAGCGAGGGCTGAGACTATGCAAATTGTTGATGTTTGTATTCCGGGTACTGAAGCAGTGTTGACTTGCACGTAGATATCAAATTAACTTAAGCCCTGAAGATGGAATTAATATGTTTCTCTGAAACGCTGGTATATACCTACGAGTTCATTCAGCACTACTACCCAGACCAGCATTGACACCATCACCGTGAGAACCTCAAATATCACTATAAAAGATTTTTGGCAAATTTAATTCTTGTTCGAATCGGTCCAACATAACCCACACTTTATATGAAGTTAAAATGAGCTTCATCACTTCTATCAGAAACGGTTCATCATATAAAATTATTGGAACATAATATAAATTATACATATCGTTATTCCAACAACGTTTACTTAAAACATTATCTGCTACAATAATAAGGAAATACGTGGGTAATAATTTCTGTTTCTATCCAATATGCAGCACGTGGCGCGTTTTCAATAAATTAACAACATGGCCAACGATGAAGCAAAGCCTCGAAAAGGGCATGAATAATGTACAGGCCTTCTCCACTTTTGCGTACCTTCAGTATTTCGGTAGCACTCCCGCACATGTCCACACAAATATAACTGGCCTACATAGGTAAGCTCGATATTCTATGCGAACTACGTACTAAACGCTCCTATTTCAGGTCTATTTAATTAACATACACTCTGACTTCTGCCAGGAGGCGAACACGTGGAATCAACTCCGAAATGCGTACATGTACACAGCCAGTCGATTAAACAGGCGGTGTCCCGATTTCACTAAAATAAGGTCAGGTGTTCCCCCCTAGACCCTGCCAATTCTACGAGACAAAATCTCCGTCTGGACTTCGACTTTCAAAATCGTGGCACAATTAGAAAATATCACGTGACAACGCAAGTGAATTTTACAAAATTAAATAAAGCAGTAACAACACTCGATATGAGCAAAGTGTTCCTTACATCCTGATATTCTGAATTCTCGTAATTAAATATATCAGTTGGTAAATGCTAATGTTCTTCTGGGTTTCTGCGCCGTGTAGACTCGCCAGATGGATGACAACGTTTCGGAAAAATATACTGTCTCTATCTGCAGGATGTTGGGAGATAGTAACTATTTATTTGGTTATGACCCAGAAAATATGAAGAACCAATATTGAATTTTACGGACCCAGGGAAATGTTTAATAAAGAAGGACGTTCTGGTGATGGAAGCAACAAACATATCTGAAAAGTCGGTAAACATCTACCAGACTACATCGCGCTACAACCCAGAAGGCAGTCATGTTCCGCACGACAGAAAAAATACTAGAGAAAAGTAGTATTGATCGGAGATATTTCACGAAAAGCAAATGATTACAAGTTCCAGAAGTTACCGCTAGACCCACGTCGTCACCACCACCAATCCTGGAACAAGATACCCGGAGTCCCATTCCAACCTCCTGAGATGGAAGAACCGCTTTTAAGATGCAGCCACTTTACAGAACTTAACAGCTGAAAAAATTTTAAATGGTGTCACGACATCAATTCTACTGTGTTTGTTAGAATTTGGCATACACGTAATGTTTATTGGCAGAAACAGGCTAAATCAAACAATTTATCGAAAGGAAGTAGGTTTACTGAATTATATATTCGGATGTATTTTATTGGCAGAGCTGTATGCCAAAACTCCGATCAAAAGAAGAAATATTTATGGACATTTGTAACAAACTTGTTATTTTGAACATGGCTGTCTTATGGAATACTGCACCTTTTAGTCTAGCAGATACTGACCAACGTTTATGGCCTTCATCATCACGATTAGCCCTCATGACTGAGGGGGTAAGGTCCTCTGAAACATCGGTCTGTATCCACCAGACTACACAGCGGAACATACATCTTCATAAAAATCGTTGTAAGATCCAGAAATCTAAACTTGTTCTGTTCACAAAACCGGCTGCTACAACAAACATCATGCCGCATTTACTGCATTCAAATTATCTAACCAAGTAACGCTGTTAAGGGATTTTGAGCCTTATTGGACGATATTTATGACGGAGTGTGTTCTCTTGAAAGTGTAAATGCTTGCACCAATCAGTTCAGAATATCTCAGTCTCCAATATAATTTTGTTTTATATAGGCACTAATAAATTTTCCATCAAGAATGACGGGAAAACACCGTCATAAATATCATTCAATAAGGCCCAAAATCCCTTAACAACATTACCATGGCTATTCACAAATTCGTCAGTTCAAACACCGACAATAACCTTCTTTACATCTACCAAGACAGAACCCTGAAATACCTATTTCCATGGCCATATAAAAAGTCCCTTAACAATAATCTCACCACTTAACATCAGCGCTAACAATTTGAGGAGCTGATACAGCCACAATACATAGGCCGAATCATGTGATGTGTCACCTTTCACAGATGAGGCCTTTACCTATGAAAATAGTAGCAGAAGACGATATTCAAAAGACAAGACATTAAAGCAACATACAAAATATTCCTAACGTAAGCACTATTTCCAAACAGTCAAAAACAGCAACATCTTAGGCCAATCAAACATTGGACGTCATCAAAGTGGAAAAAATACTTCCGAAGTTAGAACGTGTCGCGATATCAGGTTATCTATCTGGAAGCAGTATCAAAATATGGAGAATTGAGAAATCACACTGTCAAATCTGACCAGCGACTTGTACTGATTTGTGGTCGGCGGTAGAAAATACAGTCACGTCGTAGACAATAAACAGGCGCCTGTGTTCCTGGATGTAAGCAGGCGTGTGCAAAGTTCGACTCACTGGCCGGAAGGGACCTTCAAAATATTCAGCCCGGCCCGCGGCGATGTTAAGATAGAAATAACAGTGTCCTTCATTGATTTGTTCTTCTGGGTTGTGACGCCCTGTGTATATATACAAATTTCCGGGGGAGGGAGAGAGAGAGGCCATACTGCCTTTGCCTTCAGATGTAGATATTATACATGAAAATTTAAGTACGTGTCCCAGGAAAATTTCGGTCAAAGTCGGATTTACATTTTGCGATTAAAATGCTTTCTTCTTACTGTTTCAGATTTTACGAATGAATGAAGAACCATGAGTTTTGAAGTTCTGACGGCGGTGGAGATGTTCATGTTGTTGTTCCGGGTTCGATGTCGTGTGGACTTGTAAGCAGATACAGAAGTGTCAAGGAAACATACTGCCTTCATGTTCTGGGCGGAATCGTATTTCGTTAAATGCAACCCAGACAGGATAATTTATGGGAAGAAAGTACTCGGCCTACATTTCTTTAAATGATTAAATTTATATCGTTGGGGATACGATGAATCATGAAATAAAAATTTACACTTAAGAAGAACCATTTTTGTGCATAATATTCACATTCCCATAATGTCAAATCTGCCATATAACCTTGAAGTTCAGCTCAAACGTCATGTTTGTAATTATTAACGGATAAAAATGTTTGATACGGAAAATGTAGATGAATTATTTATCTCGGTAAAACATTTCAAATGCCCAGCTGGAACAGTTTATTAGCTACCGGAGTCAAAGGGAAGGCAAAATACAAACGTCACATGGCCAAACGTAATTTTACATTCTGTAAAAAAACTAAATTAACAGAAACTGCATATCTTGCAAATATTTATGAGGCTTACATAAAAGAAATCAGGACTTTGCGTTAGTGGCAACAGTGTCACTCCAGCTTCAGAAGTTCGAACGGCTGCCATGTTGCTAATACTGATGACAGGAAATTAGAAATTACAAAGCTGGAATTGACTCTAATGGCATGATGTTCATATCTTTTATATTTACTGACAGCTCTCCCGCAACCTATTAGATCCCCATTCTGGAATGAGGGGTTTAAATCCCTGTTTTACGGGGTTGCCGGCCAGACTTAACTCTGGGGTTAACGATTTAGCGGTATGCGACGCACTGCCAGCTGCACTGCGTGTAAGCTACGTCTTAAGGATAAAGGTTAAAGTATTCTGCACGCTGTCATATACAATTCCTCCCCTTTTCGAACAAGAACGTTCTTCCTCAGATATCTTCCAATAAAGAAATTAACAAGAACAGAAAACAGTACATATTCATAAACACATATCTCCGTTTACTGGTGACAATTTCACGTTGATTTTCATCTACATCTCAAAACAGAAGAAAAAGGAAGGTTTCAGATTTAGACAGGTTTTACTGTAGTTAATTTCCCGTCTGTCTTGTGAGAACACAGAAATAAACATGTCGTAGATCACGGTTGGAGGGGAGAAGCACAATAAATCATGCACTTGAAGAAATGAAAAAATAAAAGATGTTGATCTGAAACGCCATCAGTCTCCAACAAACCACACATGGCAAGAGATATGGTATCGGTGCAATATGAAGAATTGTATTAAAAGTCAATGACTTCGCTGATAAGCAAAAAGTTCATACGTCACTATAAGTTGATCACCTTCAGCAGAAACTTACATTACACTAAAATGAACTTAATGGAAAAATCTGGTAACTCACAGAAGTCAGACGCCAACTCATCAATTCGTGGAATGAAATGATAAAGAAACAGATTATTCTTCACAATTCTAAACTCAGTGTTCAGAATGAGAATACTCAAACAGCTGGTAATTTTAAAATTAAACCACAAGTTTGAGTCCCAGAAAAAAAAACCCAGTTCAATTAAGATTTAAAAAAAGAAAATTTCCAAATAATTTGGACATTCCAACTCCACAAAGTCAGAAAATATCTGGACGTAGAACTGTTATTTCTTCCTGTTGTTACTTTGTGTCCGTGACCTACAATGATAATCATATTTACAATATAAACGGATGGACCAATATAGCAATAAACTGTCATAATGCTTTCACATAACGGTTCATTAGCTATAAAACTTTTTTAAAATAATTAAATTCTATTCGCCTAACTTACAAATATTTTCCCTTCTTACATTCAGCAAAATAAAAATAAAAAGTGTACTTGACCCTTTCAACTCGGATATAATGCAAATTTCGCTTTCAAAATAACGATCCTTGATAGCTAAAATGTTAAATGATGAAGTAAAGCAGCAGTTGTAATTGTTTGAAACACGAGAAAACACTATTTTGAGTTTGTTTTAATAAGAAATTAACAACAAAAAAGTCCACACCAAGGTTGATATTAGGTCACGGATCAACACGACCTCCAAATAAGAAGGCCTATCACATTCTTGTTTCGAGCAAATAACGCCTAATAAAGAACACTGATTAACGTGGTATTTACCCAAATACAAAGAAACTGACCTAAGGGGGCAGAGAACTTCTTCAGAATGCTATCAGTCAGTCAAAGAATACCCTACCTTTTATGGAAAATAAAGATTCATTACCGTGTTCACAAGAGTCTGCCAGTAGATGCTATTCTGAGCCAGATGAATCCAATCCATACGCTCACACATTCCTTCTCAAAATATTCCATGTAGTCAGAACAGAACAGGGCGCAACCCCCGAAGGCGAACACGAGCTCGGGGTCTTCGTTAAGCAACCATGATGGTATTATTTCTAAGTTATTTTAAGAATGTTGAACAAGTAGATGACGAAACGACGACAAAAGAAGTAAAGTGATGAAGCCGGAAGTTACCTGACAACTCTCCTGTAAAATTGAACGTTTCTGAAGAAGTACACTCATGGAAAATTTCTTCCAAACAGTGCCAAGAAACTAACGTCACATGCACGAATGAGTTCCGCGGAGGAGGTTCTATCAGTGCAACATACAACGCGTAAGAACAATCTCCCACATTTAAATGAAGTTAATGTGGGCCCACGCAGGTGCACACAGAGGCCAATAAAACAGATTACTCCTCTAATGTTGGATACCACAAGAACAAGATGCATTTTTTTCTAGGCGTATAAGGAAGAATATTAACATTGACCTTAGGGAAATTTGATGGCAGAGTATGGATTGAATTCTTCTCACTCAGGATAAGAACAGGTGACGGGTTCTTGTGATCAAGTACTGAGTTTTCGGGTTTCATCAAAGGCAGGGGAATTTCTTGACTAGCTGAGTGTAGGCTTTATCATCTTCTCTAGAAAAGCTCTTGTATGTCGAGTTAGCCCGATTCTATATTATTACTGAGAACAATATCAAATTTCGACAAAATTGATGTTATTTAGATAATTTAGGCTACCTGAAGGCAGATTTCCACCCAACAACCACGCCAGAGCATCTGCGCCCCTAAATATTACTGGTATTATCATCTTCCTGAATACTTCAAAAAGAGAACGAATTATTGTTGCCGTATCAGTTCGTAATGATGTATGAATAAACCGGACGTATATAATACTTTACATTGACAATTATGTATTATTAATATTAAAGATAAAATTAACACTTCGGGACAAGAAGACCCGTTAGGCGAACTCTCTTTATTTGGATACACAAATCAATGTTCAGTGTTGATCGGCCAGAAAAATGTTTCAGGTAAAATTTTGTGGAACATACTAATCTTGTTGCAAAATAATTACAAACGACCTACGCACAGACTTCATAGGCCTGTATAACGGAAGTAATATATAACGGGTGTAATTTGTCGTTACCGGCAAAATACGACCTTCCTATCTGATTAATTCATAGGACGCACCGAAATTCATAAGAGGCCAACAGTCAAGGCAGGGAACAGTTCCCCTCGAAACCGATAAAATCTTTACCACCTTC
The DNA here is from genome assembly GCF_000696155.1 of Zootermopsis nevadensis. The sequence goes on along the minus strand of NW_019059784.1, from coordinate 434,169 downwards.
AAATGGTGTTAAATCCAACAGATCCAAAAACCACTGTCTAGTATTTTCGCAGTAAATTGCATACAACCATTTTCAAAACTGTGACTTCACTAAACTTTTCCATACTCACTTCCATCAGCTCATAAAATACATAAACGTATTTATTATACTTTCTAATACAACACAAATCGAATGACGAATGATTATGTTCTATGACTGGCTATGAAAAACACGTTTATTCACCCCTAGATATGCAACTTTAAAGCAGCCATGTCCTTGGCGGTGGCAGGAAACTAATGGACTGACAGGCTCGATTTCGTCCAAACTTAAAATATACACCACCATCACCACAAGTGCACGTACACCAAATTACAATATCAAATCATTCCCATAGATGTTCAGTGAACTTGTGGATTTACATTCTAGCTAAAGTACTCGTTCTTCGCCCAGGCAGTTCCTAAAACAGACTGTACCGAGATAATGATAATGAACTTTTACATAACACTTACGCTATATATAAACCTTCACGCAGAACACACAAACCAACTTATCTTTTACACTGTATTTGTTTGTAGAACAAATAAACAGTGTTGAAAGAAGCTTCGTAATACTTACGTTAGAGTAATATTTTATATACAAATTTAATAAAAAACAAAATACAAAGAATAAGTCACATGAAAATTAGTACATTAAGAAATATTATTACTTATCATTAAATGTATGAAAGTAGACTTCACACATCGTTTCTATTATTTACACCCATAGCGCTGCAAGGTGATAAGTCTAGGAAATATTAAACATAGCTTAATGAGTTAAACTGTATACAGTTACACAGAAATAAAACAGCTGTTGACATAGATCGCTAATGCATTATATTGCATATGAACGCCGAGTAAACATGACGCGAAAAAAAGTGATTTTGTTTCCAGAAGACGGGTTAAATAAACGTTAAACGAAATGTACAGTAAAATTGTTCGTCACTACAATGCCATGATATATCCATTTCAGCTTATAGCAAAGCTGCATTGTTTAAACAACTCTACTTTCTAGCGTTGTCATAAACGTTACAGAACTTCCTTTGAATTTGGTTCTGGGCACTACTGCATGAGCAATGTTATGATATTTCTCGTCACTTTCTGAGTAAAATTTAACTGTGCTACATTCTTAACCAAACAGCTTTACCACTCTTACCGAAGCATATACAGTAAAACCCCTCTAGTTGGACACCCCTTTTAATTGGAACCGGCGAATATCCTATAATTTTACATGTCCACAATACCCTATATCTTGGACACCCCTTTATCCTGGAACTTGGTCACCCCTTTTGTTGTAAGTAGGACAGGTTCATGCACTTAACTTCGATGCTTTTCAGGGAAACTTTTTCAGTTACATATTTTGTTATTTTGAATTTCTGACTGATGAATGCCTCCTCTCCGGAGGATTGTCTTACGTATGGACATTGAACCCATCATTGGAATGCATTGCAAGTGTTTAACCATTCTTTTGCTGAATCCTTAACTGGACTACAGTATTGCAGAAGACACACTTTTAACTCCATCAGTACTGTGCTTGCATTTGAGTTCAGACTGTGTTAACAGAAATGGAATTTTTGTTTTTGCGATGGGGAAGCGAAAATTAGTGGAATTAACTTTAGAAAATGTTATTGAGGCTGGGGTGTAATGTGCAATGCATGGGAGTGGGCTTCTATTGTCATTAATTCTTAATTTAAGTAAGCCTACAGCAGTTAGTGTATGTAAGTAAATAGACCATATTGTCATTAGACCACAATCGATATTTATCTTTCCCTCTATCTTGGACACCTCTGTAAGTTGGACACATTTTCGTGGAACCACAAGTGTCCAACTTAGAGAGGTTTTACTGTATAAATTCTCTGCACACTTTCCCCGCGTCACCCAACGTCTATAATTTCTACAGCATTCTTCTCCACATTACCTTACGTCTACGTACACAAATCCAAGTGTTAATATAACGCACAGGAAGCAATCGCATGATGTTTACAACATAAAGGAATTAACAGTTAATCTTGCTTGTTTTAATAGGTCAAGTACCAAGAGATAGAGCCACAAGATGGTTTAAAATGATGACATTTGTGTAACGCTGACGTACGCTACAGCCACTTCGTAAACAGAACACGCCCTAATGTAAAGACAGCGTGGTAACATCAGTCGACACATTTTTACTGTTGTAATGCAGTTCAATAATCCAGAACCTAGATATTTCGGACTATAACCTTTCATAACAAGATATAAGAAACAAGGTACGACCTTAATAAAAAAAACTATACCAACTTTTAACTTCCACTACCTAAACGGTTTTACGTCTAAAAACCAGCATGGATAGATGGATGGTTCTTTTCGGCAAGGACCAATATACGTACAGAGACCCAGTGCAAAAGCAAATAAACAAAACATCTGTGCAAACAGCTAGATCGTTCACAATGCGCAAAAACTAGATGGACAGCGTTATATAACATATTACTGATTCAATCGGCCTACATCAATATACAAATTCAAAAGTCGGCCTACTACAGACAAAACATTACATGGCACTGAATGCTTCAGACATAATTTAGTTTTAATAGTGCTTTAAGTAATACATTTATAGAATTACACAGCAAGAGTTCGCGTGACATTTGGGGCGCTCACGGCAGTGAAAATGTCGATTTTGGTATTACGGGGTTACAACGCCGCGTGAACTCGTAGGCAGACAACAACGTACCGGAGGAACACAGTACCTACATATTCGGGTCCTTTATCAGAAAACGGACAAAGCTCAATTTCTGATTCTTGTACGGCAGCAGGCTTTATATGGGACCTATACAAATCAAAATTAAATGCGAAACAGACATAATGGACATGAGTTAATTTTAAGAACTCCGTGCAAATAACACAAACAGCCTAACAAAAAACACTATGCGGAAAGTTAATACCATTTACTTATCAGAGGCACGTTATTAAAAAATAGGATTCCGAATATTTGCTCTTATTAAGCTACTGTTTTTATTTCTGAAAAGACGGCAGACAATCTCGCCTTGTTTTAAAACATATAACCATTAAATAAATTATTAAAATGTAAAATTAAGCGCCAGTACTTTGTACACTGATCAATTCACACATCTAAATTTCCATATCCTCAGAAAGTCTAATCGGTTCCTAACAAGTCCTTATTCTATTAAACTTGAACAATGAGCTCAAACCCTAAAAAAAAATAATTAAATACGCAGATCAGTAGGGCCTATCCCTGATTAGTTAAGGGGACGATTAATCTAAAATCGACCTGAATTTTTTCTATTCGAGAACAAGTTACCCCGAACAGACTATTTTCACTGATTCGTGTCTGTAGTCTCAAATTCAAATCACGGCCACAAGAGACTGATGTACCGAACCCTTACCAAGAAGCCCGTTTTAGTTTTAAAGATGTTCTCATTCCCTTCCCCTACGGTAAAAATAGTTTCCTTTAACGACCACCATCCTCAGCCAACCTAGTTGGCTGCAGCATTGCTACCACAACCAGTTTTCACTTCGCTACTCGTTCGTTGCCTCTGCAACCACTTACCGCATGGCGTTATTAAGACGAAGATGACGTTTTCACTACCAAACACTGTTGTTTAAATACAGATTAATTTATATTTATTATTGTTTACGTGGTTATTTATTTACTTGACACATGAAGTAGCGGTCACTTGGCAAGTACTTTATACAAATATAAAAAAGTTCATGATAATTATATCTAGAGCTTACTGAACTATAATGATAGCATACTTCACCTCTGCTCTATCAACTGCATTCCCGCAGATGCTGCTGACAGCAAATTAATGGCAAGGAAAGATGTGCTTTTCCAAAAGAAGTATCTATATACGAAGTAAGGTCAGGGAGACCTGTATTGTCAATCTGTCCGTCCGCCTCTCAGTAAACATGCAGAATTTAACCTATACTTATTACTTAATATGTCGAAGTGGGTTCATGGTTTTATCTAGCCAATACATCACAATTAAGTAGTGTTTTGAAATATCCTTACTTTCAAGCCGCTGTGTAAATATACCCCATGCACACCGAGTTCATTCTACCTTTATCTCTCTCGGCAGATACAAGTTTACAAACAAACGTTTCTGGGCCGAAAATACTTGTGCACATCACAGTCAAAATACGGTTTGTCCCAAAAGTCACGAACCCAACTCTGAATGTCACGTTTATTCTATATTAGATGATAATGACATATTAACGTTATTCTCACATCATTACAACATACGTCGAAAGTGTCTCGAACCCTGGAAAATACATTACTCAATACGTTTTAACATATTAGCAGAAACTCTGAAAAGATTGGCGCAACTGATTAACAAGTCGAAAAGTCGTTGATGTGTTTGGTGCAGCAACATCACGAAAGTGTACCTGAAATGTAAGTGCAGTTTAACTACTTCATACGATTACATTCGAAAACAATGTTTAACACTAAACACACTGCACAACACAACAAACAATTGAAGACAATGCGACAACCCAAACCACAGACGCCTTTTTATTAACAGGATTCTGGTGCTGCAACCGGGAACTTTCCTATCACACTATCAAAATATTTACTTTTAAACTTCGGGACACACGTAGCTTAATACCGAGTTTCGTCTCAGCATTCAAAGCATAAATGTTGACTCCATGATACACAGATAAATATTTTAAAAGGTACGGACATCTCGATTATAAACTATTATAAAAACATCTTTCGCTTTCTCTCAGACGTGACGCAACCCACCAGTACAGTCAACCTGAACGCCGTGTTAAGTAACGAAACTTCGAATGATATCCCCATTGCCTGGCATCGCTTTTATGCGCGTTCTAAAAGACAACGCCTCGAAATTGCAAGGATTATCTGAAACGATACATAACATGTTTAAAGGATATGAAAATTCGTGCCTAAAATGCTAGTTGGATGCGAAGGTAACGAAGTACGAACTGGATGTGGTAGGACTAGGATGGCTGAGCATGGTGATCGTTAAAAATAAAATATTTTTTACGGAAAGGGAATGAGAACATATTTAAACCGGCCCTCTTAGTAAAACGGCTCAGTACATCAGCGAATAAAGTAGTTTGCTGAAGGTGAGATGACCTGTTAAATCCAATGACACCAGTACCGTAAATGCGCATACCCCGACAAAAACAAGATTAGGCCTCCTTTCAGCTTAGCTTACACACAGAATCCTTCTTTAAAAGCTGACAGTCGCTTAGCCTGTCAACTCCTCGTATTTTATGGAATTCGAAGGTTCATTACCGTGTTTACAAGAGCCCACCACCAGACCCAAACTGGAGTCAGTTCAATCCAATCCACATTTCATTTCCCTAAAACCACTATAACACTATTTTCCCGCCTACGCCGATGTTCTATTTACACTCCCCGAAGGACACGGCGTTGCGTTGCCAACCAGCAACATTAATTTGCACATCTGTACGTAGTAATTCAGAAATACTACATGAAAATACCACTTCGAGATTGCAGTGCCGAAGTCAAACACGAGGGTATTTTCCAAGTAGTCTGAAGGCACAGAAATATTACATAGACAGAAAACAGTAAACTTTGTCACAATGAAAAATCTAATTTTCGAAACCACAATATTCCTACTGTGATATATATGGATGAAATAATTAGGCCTATGTGAACTTCCACATGACAGCCTAAAAATTCATTTACCATCCCAACGCCTTTACAAATATTCTCATGAATGACGACTGTACATAGGAATTTAGCCCTAAATAATTACCTAAATGGAGAACAAAAAGTTTTGGATAAGCAGATAGTCACTCTTAAAGTTAAGACATTATTTGACTTTTAAGGAACTGCTTCACTATCCTATTCACAACAGCATTATCACTGGAAGTCTCCCATAACAAAAATGTACAGAGTTCCATCAAAATCTGCAAATGAACTCAAAAAATATACATATAAGTTTATTCAGGTCATCGCAAGTAAAACGGCCCATTGACAGGATCTTGTAAACATGGTTACACAAAAGGCGGGGAGTTTTTTTTGGACTAGCCGAGCAACTCTAAGCTTCTCAAAAACGATTCTGCTCTGTGGAGTTAGTAAATGGTTCTTCAAATCACGGAGAAGCAACACGGATAAAATTAATCTGAAATGAGCATAATTCGTGGAAAGAAGCGGTGAAATAATGGCATAGGACCGAAATAAAAACATTTTATTCGGACAGGATCATGAAACTTGTAAACCTTTGGTCCACATGCACCTGAAACAGTGAAATTACGTAGTACAATAAGACGTGATTGTGTCAGAACTTGAATTAAAGCTGCCTTTAGTGAGATTTCGGGTTCTCACAGCGGTAAGTGTGAAGATGAGTCTACTGGGATGTAGTACACTGTAGTCTCGTAGAAATTGACCGACGCTTCAGGGGTGCTTACTGCTCCCGTCATCTGTTTCAATTTTATTTTAGGACAGAGGTTCCCAAAGTGTGGGGCGCCCCCCCCGGGGGGGGCGCCCCACACTTTGGGAACCTCTGTTCTAGGATATACCATTACAGAAACTTAAAAATCACAAATATCTAGAATTTAATTACTTAATTCTACTGCATGCATGTGCTGATAGCATCAATTTACTGGATGGAAATCTACATACAAATGTTTTATATTGTACCTTAACAAAAAAGTCGACCCAGAAGTAAACACAGATAAAACTAAAAAAAAACAGTAAGCGTACGTATTTTCAAAATGCTTTTACTGCAATTTTGTACACGTCGGTGGAATTCATGCCAATTTATTTCGAACACACAAACTTATAAGTTGCTTCAAAGATACCAAAACGCCCAGTCTAAAAATATTTTTCCTTCACTGTAATTCGTTAAATATAAATATATACCACATAAAAAAGTTGTATATTTTAACAAACTCTATATCTAGTGTCATGCAGGCTACCAATAAGTTGTGCGATGAAGCGGCTTTAATGACACTGGTAAGTTCGATTTAACGTGTAGCCTAACTTCACCTTTCGGGGATAGGCCGAGTCGAATGTTCAAAGTTATCCAGCGTTTCGGAAAACATTGCAGTCGTCATCTTCAGGGTTAACGTACAGAAGTTTGGCGTTTTCGGAAGCCGTATACAAGGCAGTTAGCAGGTGGCGAGTAGAATTCGATAGTGCTGATTAGCACCTTGAAAGCCGAACGTCTACTTCAGACGCCGAACACCAACGTTCATAGAAATTCTTTAAGCATTTCGGAAATGAAACACGCCGGATGGACACGGCAATTCCATTGCGTTTTCCTATCGTGCAGTTCATACTAATTTGCTCACGTAATGAACAGAGCGGAAAATCTTAATTGCAGTTCAAAGACGAGTGGATATCTTCAAGTACGCGAGGGTTACTTACGTCAAACAGCAACGCTGATAGGGAGTCACGAGCACAGTGACGACAGAAATCCGAGTTCAACTCCCGGCTCTTTTCCCATCTGAGTGTCACATTGTGCGAAGTTGCATCAGCCATGTAATGTAAATGGGCACATATCCAGCGGATCCACGTGATATTCCATTAGACCGCTATATTTAATTCTGTACCTCTATATCAGTACTAATTCCACGTCTTATAATCGTAATGTTATCCATATGACATCATTTCTGACACCCTCCAAACCGTTTAGACAAACATTAACGTGATTAAACAAAATTACACAGCATAATAACACAAAGTCAAAAGAGAAACTTAATAAGCAGTTAGTTACGTGAAAGAAACATACAATGAATTACCCCTAAAGAAGGCCCTACAGGAGTTCTGATATGCTATTAACTTATTTGTGCATGAAATTTTAATTTGTTACTGTCGTTCCAAAATAATTAAAAGGACACGTTTTTCAAGAATTTATTATCCATCTTTATATTAGTCATCAAAGCGAATTATAATTCATCGCGAAACGATTTTAAATCCTAGTTCTGCCACTGCAATGCTCTCATCTCCCTTAAGTCCCGTCGTTAGAAGCAAAATGGAACGTTCTTCGACCAATAAAAGCAAAATTACCTTCCTGGCAAAACTGTTGGTTCTTTTGCGGAGTTAACGATGTATAACGAAGGCCAGGTCGTGCGTTCGTTCTCAAACAGTGGATATTTTAGGCGGTTCGCGGAAGTCCTCGAGGAACCCCCTCCCCTCCCGCCGCGGCGTCGCCAACACGCGCAGATTTGCGTAGAGAGCAACGGTCTCCTGCACCCGAACGACTGAGTCTTTGGCCTCATCCGAATTTAGAATACAGGGCACCTCGGCAGTAATGCACACTTCATGTTTCGTAAAATTTAGGGCTCTACAGTTCTATTACACTTAGGCCTGAATGCCACCGATGTAGCATTTTGATTTTAAAAAAATATATAACCAGCAATGTCGGCAGTGTTACTGCGGAGAAATTAGAAAGTTCTTATCGATATTTCTTACTAGAAATCGTAGTAAAAATTATTAACCCTAAACCCAAGAACATTTGTCTTTACAGTATCATTTACTGTAATTATTTTCAGAGATATTCGTCAGGATTCAACCTAAATGCAAATAGCAGTACCACCCTAAAAAGGTGCAACAACTCTTTCTTGCTGTTATACCTAAAATACGTCTTTCGTGTTCGTTATTTTAAACGAGTTAATTGTTTATGGCGTTGCAAGCTACTAGTATTAAAAGTATCTGAAATCTGAGGTTCTCATAGCGAAGATGTCAATGTTTGTATTTTGGGTTATAACGTAATGTAAATTGTAGGGAGATACCAACGTTCTGAAGGAACATACAGCCTCCATCTCCAGGGCTATCTATTAATACAAGTCCACACGGCGTTAAAACCCAGAAGACCAGAAATCGACATAAAACAAATCGATGAAAATTAATGTCGGGTCTAGGACCGTTTAAAAGTGCACTTTGCAACAGAAGTACAAAAGAATAAAAACAATATTTTGATATTTTCAGTAGGTCTGCATTTCAGCCAAAACATGTAATAACTGGAATTAGTTATAAACACAAGTCCCAGACAAAAAGCGAATGGCGTGTCTGAGAGTACGGGCTGTTATTTTCAATGTTATCACGTTCCACAGCTTAACATTCAACATACCACAAATTAAATCGTATACGAACAGATTTTGATTCTGTAAACAAAACAATTAAATGTTATATAACATATGCAGCGTTATTCAAGTCCTGTAGGTGGAGAATAGTTCTGTACTTTAAAAATGGGATCCAAATGTATTATTAAAGCGGCACTACTATTTTTGTTACTGGATTTAAATGAATTATTAATATAATAAATAATTGAATTATTATAGTTATTACAGTTCAATTCAAAGCTTTCACTGAAACTTTTGGACTGTAGAAAATCCAAGGTTTCAAGTTCCAGACTTTAGTGACTTTCCAACATGTTCCCTGTTCAGCGTGCGTCTGTCTTCCACAAGGAAACTATAAACTTCCGTCCTGGTCTCGATACATTTATTTCTCTTACTCTTAATTCAGTTTCTGATAACATTCCTCCCCATCCAAATACATTTTGTCTCGCATTCATTCACATACACACGCATACTTTTATCCAAACACAAAACACTGTTTCAAACATTTCCTGATATGGAACTAGGATCAGAAAATTCATACCAATATTATCAAGAGTCGTCACCGAGTAAACAGCACTCTTTGCTTCGTATTCGGGAGGCTTCGAGTTCAAATCTAGGCCCAGAGACCAGCTATCATGAGAGAGGGATTTCGTGATCTTTCTCAGTCCCTCCAGGAAAATTCAGGGATACTACCTCAAATTATGCAAACGATCGCTTCCTCTAGTATCCTTTCCAATTCACTGCTCACTAATCACACTATCATTCGACTTTTTTTGTCTGAGATACTGACAGCGTCGTTAAATAAACTACAGGCTGTGCAATGTTTGCTTCTTATAATTGATTCTAGGAGGGTAATGACAGTCTCGTTTCAACTTCGAGGAAAGTGCCAAAATCATAAACAATACCCTATCACAGAAAACCCGAGTGACAGACAACATACATAGACAATAAGAATCGAGAGTATTCGTCTGTATCAGACTAGCGCTACACAAGGACGTGGCTGATTCAAACGTCTTCTCTCAGACGCCATTGCATATTCCGGCTTCTTCATGTGTCATTCCATTTCTTTAGTCGCTTGTGGTCGACGTCTGAAGTAGAAGAATTTTGTAAAGGATGCATTTAACGACACTGTAGCCTATGAAACAACACCCGCACAATAAATTTTGCGTTATGATATGAAAAGCGGTGATACAAATTTATCAATCGATTTAAATATCATTTGGAGACGCAGCCAGTCATCAGTGTGTGAGTGGATTTGTCATTTTGAGGAAAGGCGAATGCCCGTCGAAAGTGGCGAACGTCCTGGACGCCATTTAACCAGCAGCTCAATTACGTAATTTACTGCGAAATGACAAAAGACTGACTATTCTCAAAACGGCCGAAGAAGTGAAAATTATTTATGGCTCTTATCATAACACTTTCACGGAATGAATAATAATTGTGTTTTTCACACAAATTCGTTCGGCTGTGCACCTGGCATTTTTTATTTCGGTCGTGATGACAAAGGAGATTACATTATAATTATTGTTTCTTAGTTTCGTAGTAATAACCCACATTCGTATTTAGCCTATTCGTTTATTCTTTTTCTAATCACTTTTCGGCACTTTCTGTAAATTCAATTAATTCGATCACGAGAGAATCATTTGGTTTTGCATGTCCTAAATATCTCCAATGCACTGCGTGCTATATTTTAGCTTTCCGAAAACGGCTTTTACAATTTGTTATTTAATGGAACGGTTGTAAACCGAACAAAAATATTACTGTTATAATTATCAGCAAAAACATCATGATTAGCAACAGGATTGAAGCTAGTACAGCTAAAACACTGCTCACACACTGTAATACAAATTTAGTCTCAAATTGGTAATCCGTGGACTAACATTTGTAAATTTCATTCTCAAGGATTTCAATAGTTCCATTACTTCTAACAGATTTTATTTTAAAATACAGAATTTCAGTTCGGTCGAGAGAACATGTACCTTTATTTACACTCTCTTAGATATTCCATTACCTTTCCAGAGAACGCCAGAACTGTAAATTAAAACAAGCCACTTCCTTATTCCTAATAAAACGCTGTAACATCTTCCACCGCTTCCGAATCGTTGCTGAAAAGCGTATAAAGAAACAGCAGAACGGATTGACTTATTCGACTGAAAACTAGGTTCCCAAAGTAACTTAGAAGAATAAAATAACATCGAAATTACTAACATTTTACCCAAGTACCGCTTCCATACAAATGTCTGAGAACTGCAATCTGCAATCTCTTTTATTCAAATTTGTCGTTTAAATATTCTTTGCCGCCCGACATATTCCTTCATACCGATATATTTTATTATTTACTTCACAGTCAACTTCATAATAAATGCAATTTCTACCTGTACTTTAACTAATCACTTACTCCGTGACTCTACAGTCCTCGAAGGACCACAGACGCCTCAAATATTTAAAGTTTCGTTATTTAGACATTTGGTAGGACGCCTTACGCGAGTTTAAGTAATCATTGCATCACATAATTAAATTTTTTCACAATTAATTAATCAAGCAGCAACACAATAAGATATTTTAAGCAAGGTATAACCTGTAACGAGGAAGTGAAGATGCTGTTTATCCTTTACGCCACGTTATTTCAGATAAAAAGAATACTTAAAT
>NW_019059784.1:409227-422197 GCF_000696155.1 Zootermopsis nevadensis | reverse complement strand
AAACACACTACAGAAGCCAAGAAAGCCTGTGGCAATGCTCTTCAAGATCTCGATTACTTGAGGTAGAAGCCAACGAAACCAGAAGAAAACAGACATCCACGCGTAGTCCCTAAGTGAATATGTTAGAGTAAGCATGCGACTACGCGACGGCGAATAGAACTGCGCAATTCAATTTCGTGGCATCAGGTAGAGCAGGGAAACCGCTTACGTACGGCGAAATATCGCAAAGGAAATGTGAAACTTCCGTTCTTGAATTCTACATAAACATAAAACAAAGCATACACTGCAAATTTGTGTCCGACTGATAGCAATTTTGCGAGATGTCACATGTTATACGCAGGTGGAGCGGCAGACAAAGCCATCGGGGCAACACACAATTCCCCTTACCAACGGAAATTAAGAAGGAAGGGATAAGTCAGACTTCCTGGCAAGCTGACAAATGAACCACAGTAAAAGCGCTGAACTCAGCATTTCGAACCCACTGGCAGCTGTTCGCCATGAAGGTTTGCTCAATGATAATGGAGTGAGAATCACTGGTACTTGCAGAACGTCAATACGTTAAAAGGAACAGGCCCTATGGAGAAACTACATGAACCAAGAGGCAGATTGGCAACGGCCACAATGATAAACGGTAGACTATGAATATTAGTAAAGATAAAGGACAAACTAAGCACAAAAACTGTTCAATAATTAAACCCCCCCACAAATTTTAAATATTAATACAAATTATACCTAACAACACTGTAACAGAATACAAATACCGCTTACAAGAAAGCCCACAATTTGACATGATTCCAAGCCGATTCCAACAACATCCTCACCTAGCAACCCAGACCTCTGTTATCCTCTCACCTCATCGGTTCCTTCTGCAGAACTCAGTATACAATCCTTGCCTCCCCATTATATCTCCACCGCCAACAGCAATTCAATTCAATTCTTTATTATTAATGCTGCGTCAACAGTCAGATGCAACTAACAGATAAAGCACAAGAGAACGACAACAATATTAATAATAAGAGCAACTGGAACTGTCTCCAAGTCACTGAAATAATATTTGGCCAACATCCCGGGCGAACACGACATTAAGAAACTTCAGAAAACCGCCATTCTAGGAACATAATACATCTTTCGAAAGACGCTCATGTAAAATGCCTCACAATAAAAGTATATAATACATGTAACACGTATTAAAAATAAAACGTATTCCAGAAATAGCTGCTGCACTATGTACCTCAGAGGCAAGGTTTGTCTCAGGTACACAAAAGTAAATACCCTGCAAAATGGTGATTACGTGGGATAATAATAATACAGCGTAACTACTAAATGTGTCCGTTATTTACTACATAAGACGAGCGGGTGTTTACAAGTCGGTTCAAATATCAGAAAGGAGACAAATATGCAAATGAAGAAATTTCCAATTCAGATGTTCAAATCGATATCAGAGTGTGTAACGCAGACGACATCGTATCTGATTTAATTCCAGTGATAGACGGATTCGGAACATTTCACAAAACAAAAATTTCCCAAGTATTCTTTTCGTTGCTGTCTTCAGCACTGGAGCCAGGACTTCAGGAAAACAGACCACTTCTCTCCCATTCTCTTTCATTCATCAGGAAAATCTTTAAATCCATCTCTTCATGTTTCTCTTCTTTATACACTTAGTACTGAAGAACGCCATTCGATTATCCAAGATATAGCTAGACTCCGTCAATGTAAATACTAAAGTCTGCATCCAAACAATTAAATTAATTAACTGCGTAATATTACGGAACTGTTGCTAAGCGAAATGGAACTTTCTTGTACCATGTACACGCGCTATCTTCCATGTAGATTTCTTGCCTTAGGTTTTGGCCCTCCGCCCTTGTGACTGGTTAAATCTAGCCTACAAGTTCGAAAGCCAAAGAAAAACTCCGCTGTCATAAAAAACGTGATTAATATTAACATCGCAGGTCAAAAGTTCCTCTGATCACCTCATTGTTTCTCTCTCTCTCACACTCTCGCATACGCACGCACGAGCAAACACACACTCTGACGTCTCCACTTAGAGGTTGTGTATTCAGTGGTTCACTAAAACCATTTCTTTTGCAATTAATAGGATTTTAATTCCCGAGCATTAGTATATGTGGCTAATGCCCTACGATCTGTGGTAACTGTATCGATGAATATCGACGACAAAATGACCCAGGAAAGCTTAAAGGCAAGATTGTGTAAAATAAAACACCAGCTAAATTATGAATATTTGGTGTATATTACAGCATTTGAATAACCAATCACCTTACACTTTCTGCTCCGTCGGTCTTAACACTTTATAGCTCAGTGGTACCAACTGCTTCAATAATGAATAATTGAATTTTGTGTATACAGGTTTCACAAAATTCTCACTGTGTCACATTCTCTTTGGGGCAAGGAATGGATATTTAAAGCTTCAGAAAGTTAATTTCTATCTCATCTTAACACACAATCAAAAAACTTTTTACACGAATTTATACGAAAGTGACAAGCACATAAAAAAAATCCAGATACCCAGCAACACGTAACATACATGTTACCATACGACACCTCAAACACAGCGTTTCCCATAGGACAGTATGGAGGTAAGGTAAAGAATTTTCAAGGTGCACTCGTCAGGAAAGAAGTCCCTACAAATTGTTCACGAGTTCTACCTGCTGACAGATAAACTCCAATATAAAAAAAGATGAACAACTCTGTTAAAACTGTAAGTTTCTGTACATTTTAGCTTACCTCACAGCCTTTAAGTTCGTTCCTAAAGCTTAATAATATTGAAGTTCGACTGCTTATGAGTTAACTATTCTGATATGACCGAGATCCCGAAAAGGGCAAGTAAAATTTTAAAATTTGTAGATCTCACTAAGAAATTAATCTCTTTTGAGAGTAAAACACCAAGGGACGGCGAGGAATACTATTCTAATACAAAGATATTCCGTACAATATGATTTCTCTTCTTTCTTAGCACGAGGGCCTCCAGATTTATTAGCAGTCGCGGCCAGGCGGATGAGCGTAGGGTTTACAACACTTCACAGCAAATGTTGTCTTTACAGAAACTTCAGAATTGGGCGGATTCTTCCGCAACGCCACGCAAAAAAGAAAACTTCGTGATTTATCAGACCACGTAGTGCTGTTAGGAAAGTGGAAACCAGTACAGTAAGATGGGCTGAGCATGCAGATTCAAATAATGCATGCAGAATTTTGGTGGGGAAACAAGATACCAAAAGGCTGCTCAAACGCACGATTTTTAAATCGGTTAAATTTTCTAATTAATCATTTACATTCTAAAAACTAAACCCCTCGGAGCTAAAGTGGTATAAGTTAATTTTTTTATCTATAAAATAAGAGTTTTCGTTAATACCAAATAAAAAAAATATGGGGTGTACTTAGGAAAATTTATTAGCTGTACTACAATTGTATTTTAATTGATTACGGTAAATAAGTTGAAAACATACCACTTAAACACACCTATACAACATGCTTCAATTTGTGAACGTTATGTAAAACAAATCCGAACAGATGAAAATACAAAAGCATAAATTTTCTTCGTCTTTTCTTTCGACACTATGTGCAACATATCGTAAATGTAAAGACACAGAGAACTTTCCTTTACCCTGCACAAGCCTACGATAAACACACTTGTTAAAGCGCCATATGATTTGGTGGGGAACTCTACGGACGACGCTGATAAAATTTAGAGAGTTACTGCGTTAATTTGTCCGAATCAGGAAATGAGAAATCGCAGCCTAGTTCCAATAGACATTCTATGTCACAATTCATAATATGTAACACGAAACACTTTCGGTACGTATTGGCCGTATGAGCATTGTTGTAATGAAGACAATGCATTTGGAAGAATTGTTCAATTGTATTTTCTGTGAAAGAGACGACACGTTTCCAAGACAAAGCTGTCATTAATTTTTATGAACATAAGATAACATTCACCTATCAGTGATATTTCCAGACACTATAATTTAATTCAGGATGTTTGAATGATACTAAATTTGACGTTTTATCAGTGCAAGTAACACTTAATCGGTTGATAAAATATTAATATCCTACATAGATAAAACAGACGTGTCAGAAAAATATAAAATAAATTGTAAAATTAACTGTACGTGAGTATAAAGGGGAAGATACATTTTCCTGGTCCCTGTCGTACATTTTACACTACTACTTAAACATATAATACCTTTCGTTCAACTTTGTTACTGCTTCAAAGTCGCGCAGTCATCATGTTGACAATTTTAAATATATCCAGAAACGACAATAATGTATTCATGTGGTATACTTTATACTTTTGATACCAATAACAAGCATATTATTGGCAAGCAATCGAAAAGCAAATATATATATTTCATGTGACAGTCATGTTTATGTTTCTTATGAATACTGCAAATTCACATCTTTGTTTTATGCAAATATTTTGATCGTAATAATAAAATCATTAATCCAACGTCTTGGTGAAAATGGCATTTATATCAATATGTGTGTATGTTTGTATGTATGCGTATCAAACAGGATTTGTGAGTGTGCGTCACAATTTTAAACTTCAACCTCAGTTAGGGCAATGCCATTCTTATAACACTTAACAGAGACAGGAAAATTTGAAGGGCATTTCAGAGACATATAAGTTATATCAGACTACCATACGACTGTAATAAATGTCTACGTTACCTTCCAGTTACGCAAATCTTCGCTGAGGTGATAACAGTTCAAAAGTTATTTCAAAATACTAAATGTCAATTTCACGCAGGCTAACCGTAAAAAAAATTGCTTTCATTAAGACGGTTCACTTAAAATACGTACAACTTTCATAAACCACATCAAAAATGTCAAGTTCTTGCTGTTTAGTTCGTCATACCATTCAATTACATATTTTATTGACTCCGATATCTTCTTCCAATGCAAAGTCCCGTCGTCTCTCATTTTTCTCTGTTTATCTGTAGTGGTATTTCTAATAGACGACCATAGTTCTATAATGCATAAAGCGATCTATGCACACTGCCGTTTCCTAGTTTGGTAATTGTTTAATGAATGAACCAATCATTACTTGGCTTCGCGGCGGTAAATAATAAGGAAAGGTGTGTGATGTCAAAGTCTTTCACATTTTAGGTACCTTTTCTTTGTACAAACGGGTACATTCACAAAACTGTCATTACGACAAGTAATGCTACTATTTAAGTAGATTATTTTGAGAAAAATCCGAAAATTCGTAATGGTACTGCAGCTGGGTTTTCCAGCTTTGTAACTTCGTACCTAATTAATTATCTACCCACTCCGTATCTCCCATGGCTAACATGCTGTAAGGACAACGTGGCACATAGGAAACTTCTGTGATGTATATCCGTGATTTTGCAGGTTATATTTAGCAGACTTTAGGATGGGCTGGCTCTTAGAGTCGGTACAATATCTCCATGCGAGGCGCACGTGGCTACTAAACACACACAGAATCAAAGCGAGAAGTTTCTTGGCAAGTACTTTTGTACTCCCCTTTTATAAAGTTCTACGTGAGGGTATCATCAAATTTCGTGTTCGATTCGGGGTGGAATGTGACCTGGTTTTTGGACTGCGTAATAAACTGGGTGATATATTTAGAATATTGCCACAAAATTAAATAAAGTACCCAAAATATCAAAGTAACATACTGCATTATAATTCAGTTTTATACATGCTCAGTGAACGAATCCTTGCGGGACATACATAAATACAATAGTAAAATAATGAATAAACCGACAGCCAATTACACCTGTTCATATTCAGGCCTAACTAACTAACTAACTAGATGGCTTGCACCATGGCTTATGTTGCCTTCTCTAGTAGTGTCCTAGTTTCTCTTTGGCTGAAATTTTGATACAGTTTCTGACATTTTCCCACTCCCTATTGATATTAACATTTTCATTATCTTTATGTGTCTCTAAAATTCGAAACCTATTCGAGATTTCAACTTGATATATTAGTCTTCAGTATTAATACTAGCCATTGCCAAAGACATAAGATATCGTTCGATCCTAACAATTCAATTACATTCTTTACTTACGTGCTGATTCAACAACCAAAATGCCAATTACAGGGTATGCAGTACAACAATGCAATGAGTAGAAATATGAACTCCAACAGAACAGACCTAATTACACACAAATGCCAATGTTCTTTACGGGCTGCGTTCCTTTGTGTTACAAGATTACGGTTTCAGAAGCTGGATTCTGCTTCCGTCATCACAGAAAAAGGACAGAAAATTTTATCTGCTGAGACAGTCTCAATCCTAAAGACTGGCTCAGCCAGGGGGGCCAACTGATACGTTTATTCTGTAGTGTTTTACCCGATTATAGAAACTGAATCCAACTTCGAAACGTTGTAAATATATATTTAAACGATGGACAAAGTCAAAAAGAACAGTTTAACACACTTTCCTTGTATTTTCGTCTGTGTTTAATTTAAGGTAGTGTCCCGGTATTTGCCTTGAAAGACTGAGGAAAACCACGAACAAACCTCAGTCAGGATAGCTGGTCACCAGACCGAGTTTGAACCTGCGACCTCCCGAATACGAAACGTGCTCTCGACTTGACTGCGACATTCGTGGATTAATTTGTTCGTTTCATATCGTTAAGTTTAAAAATCACACTCTGGAAAATGTTTCTATTGGTTATAGATTTTTACTCATGATTGTATATTTTACGTTCAATTTTAACTTCTTGTAAGATAGGGGTTGTACTATAATACGAACCAATATTGAAATCACAATACCTTTACCTTTTGATGTGGGTCTCCAACACCAAATTTAATTAAAATCAGATCAACAGGTTCAAAAATTAAAAATTTCGACGAATGTGGACCCTCTTTAACATGAGTTTATTTTAAGCACTTGGAACTCGTGCCAAGGCACCTGTTATCATGCATGGATCCACTGTTATAATCTGTATGATAATTTAAAAGTTTCAATATCCATTCATATGTCAATTTAAATTGTGGATGCTTTTCCTTTTCATAAATGTGTGAGGAAATTTTATTATTTGTATTCAGACACAGGGATATAGTAAGATAAGCATGAATTTGAGCTACAGACTTTCAGCTGAGAAATTTTTAAGTGCCCTTCTGTGTAGTAAGTAAAAATGGTGGATATCTGAAGTCTGTCACTGGGCTATTTGTGGGTTCCCTCTTATAATGATGCGATACTAACGCTTCGAAGTTTTTATTTTTATTTTTATTCCTTGCTTATTCAAAAACTACTTCAAATGCTACGATTAAATAGCGTTGAACAGCATTATTAATAACCATTTGTTTGGTGGGCCTGAAGGAAAACACGAAAAACTTCAGACATAATAGGCGGTCTACGGGCCGATATTCAAACCCGGAACCATCCGAATACGAAGCCGCACTAATAGCTAACCACTCAGCCGCTGCTAGGTCTAGTGAAGTTTCACGTACCCGATAAGCATGCATATGAGTCATGCTTATACGCCTGTCAACAAGTGCTTCTGTCACAAGTACAAATGATAGTACCGGTTACGTAATTATGGTGCAGATGTTGCTGATATTGCCCAAGGACATCGGACTGAAAACACCTGCAGCATGCAGACTACAACAGAGGATCTGAAGCAAAAAGTCTTTACGAAGAACGCAGTGATGTCCTAAACTAAGTTTCACAGAATGAAACCCCAAGTATGTCTTTGAGTGGATAACTTGCCTTAGGGCTGCATCCACAACGGCCTACATCCTGGTGCACCAGACACGCTAATTTGACTGTTGGACAAGAGTAGAAAGTGATAAAAATCTATTATATAGAGTG
Organism: Zootermopsis nevadensis; assembly: GCF_000696155.1. Next base: position 414,402 of record NW_019059784.1, on the reverse strand, counting down.
ATCGAAAGTCCGCGCAATACATTCCTGACACACGTTTAATTTGTCAAAAAGTAAATTAAACTGAAAAATGAGCTATATTAAGCGCTGCAAGTGCCCACCGCATTAAGCGATGCATGCATTCACTATTTACCTCATGTTTGGTGCATCCCGATGCCGAGTTCCTGAGTCACGGATCACTAAACGGGATACTGTCGATATGTTTTACACAGAACAATCAGGAAATGTATCCCTAACCTCACTCCGACAAGTTAAGAAATAACGAGACGACAGGTAATATTCGACAATGAACACTCGTTGCACTTGTAAAAAAAAGACACCCTTGCACTTCAACTGACTGAAAACAACTGACGGACTGGCGTGAACAGGTTACAACATAATGTGACCTGCGAGGGCTCTGGTATAGTCACAGCGATATGTTTATTGAGCTAATCGATTTGTATTAAATTGCATCCATAAATAAATATTTAAAAATGGATTGGGTAACTGTTTGATCATCCTGCAACAAATGCAAATCCACTGCCAGAATGCTAGGCAACGTTAAATATTTATCGTATCGAAAAATTCTCCAAATATAAGATGTATATCTTAACAATATCAATGTTTTATGTGGAATAATTTTTTGTTACACATCTTTGACAAAAGAGAGAAAGTTTGATTCAAAATGTATGCAAAGTGGATATTGTACTGGTTCTATATATTAATATAACTAAAATATTTATTATGAAGTTTTAGAATTATAAAATTTTGGGCATACAGAAATTAATTTTTCTTGTGTCCACTTAATGCAATTAGTTCAACAATAACATAAAAAATGGTTCACCATTAACCAATTAGTTATGTGTTTGCTATGTTTCGACTGACTCTTCCCTATTATGGCTCATTTTATACTGCCTGATGATTTCTCATCTCTGTAGATTTTGATCATCATACCACATGGGATTTTTACAAACAAAATTACACTGAGCAGTTTTCTCAGGATTCCCCAGTTTCCTATACCACCAACTTATTACTTATTTAATTTACTTCCATGAATATAAAACATGAATAACAATGTAAGCAACGTTAAAAAGTCCATCAAGCAATCTTCCAGGCTGGATAATTTATGAAACATTTATTGTTCTTATTTCCCATATAGCTTATGGACTCACTATCAGTACTCGGTGCACCAAAAAATTGTGCTATCAAGACTATAAAACTTCTGCAAGATCATATGGAACTGTGAACTTAATGAAAACTTTTGCATTCTAGATAATTCTAATGACAATGACAATGACAACTGTATGTGTACAGAGTACAATATTTGAATAAAAAATAATTAACATAAATTAATGTCAAATTGTGTCCACATGATAATTCTACTGACAAGTGTATGGGTATAGGATACAAAATTTGAATAAACAAATTAACACAATGCATTTACTACATCCCCACACAAACACACCCTAAAATAAAAGGAATTTTCTGCTATGGTATGAACAACAATAAAATCATTTTTATCAAGAAACAGGAATAATAACTCTTCCAACTAATATGCAACAATTACAAAGAATGAGCAAAACATATTTTTTGCATATTTCATGAACAAAGAATTTAAATATTTCACATACACCCTAAAGATTTTGATTATTTCTCCAGTTCATATAAACCCTACTTAACTTTGTCCCAAAACTGTTATCCCCTTTAAGGTCCCTTTTTTGAAATAAATATATTCATGCAGACATAAAATCCAGCCCAATAATTAACGTTTCTTGACATTTCACTTCAGAATTAATTTTGCGCTTGGTTAGTTATTAGTAATTTCATAAAAGATTACATGACATGACAGTGACATGTAAATTACTCATAAAATTCATAAGCAAAGACTCCTACCTTTCCTGAACTCTAAAACATGAAAGTCTGCAAAATGTTTAAACTGCAGGTTATGTAATAACACATACAAAAATATTGGTTGTAGGGAGAACAAAGGAGGTCTTCAAACTACCCAACAATCCCAACAGGTAGTCCATCTATTTACACATAAGTAAATGCTGTAAACCAACATTCAATCTACTATTCATCTCAGAGATTTTAAACATGTCAAGGTCTTTGAACACAAATTTTTATAGTGATATGAGTTTAAAAAAGAAATCAGTATGAGGTTCATGTAAACAGACCACTGAACAAATAATGATTTACCCTCATTTAAACTTCAAACTGGTATTCAAATGTTAAAAAAAGGTTCTGTACATTTTTGTTTGAATAACACATACAGAATAATAAATATGTATAGATCCTGTTTCAAATCTGTTCTGGTAATTTACAGATGCATCAAATCCTCTGGAATGCGTAATATGTGAGTAGTCAAAAAACATTTGTAAGTGCCAACATTATATTGAAAGAAACAACAACCAATCCTTTCAAACACCAAATAAATATTTAGCATATACATATTTAATGTCTGTTTTATTAATGAGTTCAGCAGACGTAAATTAATTTTCTTCATGCCTACCTTAACCTAAAATAAGTTATTTACTGGTAAGCAACATTCCAGTCAAAATGGTTTGGAATTGGTAACCAAATATGATGCCAGAGAAAATCAGCCTTAGCTGAACAGTAAAATAAATATGTTCAAAGCATTTAACAATGTGACTATGTCTCATATATATGAATTCGATTACAACTGATACTCAAACAGAATTATACTCAAAACAACAATAAGTTAAAATCGCTTTTACTGAAACTGGGATAACTGAATCCAGTCTTGCATAAACTCATGCTGAAAGACAAAGAATTTTTTATATCCACTAACAAACTTTAAAGCACTGTCTATAAAGGCTCATAATGACTAAAGATAGCTACAGTATCAAACTGGCAATTACATTTGTTACACAAGGGAATTCATGCCAAAGCAGCACCAGAACAACTGGAAACAGGTACAAATGTACAAACAATTTTAACGGCAATAGATCATCGCTCATAAATCTACTGAGATGATGTTGGTACATTATTAAAATAATATATAATTTTCTGATACATGCCTAACAGTTATAACAGGCTGGAGAAACTCGTTTTTGTACATTATTTCACGTAAACAAATATTTCTGTACTTTTATTAAGTACCCTATCATGTGTATCCACCTAACGCAGCTTGATAATTGGTCACTGAAACAAACTCAAGAGTTTGAATGAAACAAAACTAAAACAGACAGTTAAGGAATATACATTTTACTGTGTTGCAAACCGTTTTATGTACGTCTCGGAATATAACTTCATATCATATGACAGATGTTACAAATTATAAGTATTTCGCTGTAATATGTGACACACAGTTTACATCCATGTTTCCATTATTTTAACACATCATTTACTCCTTACAAAAGGTAAATAATCGCAGCTGGTGCAATTAGACATGGCAAAATCAAAACATGACAACAGTTTAAGCTGAAAATTTGCGTTTCATAGAGCTGAAATTACTTTAATAATTAAACTACGAAACTAATCACAACCAGAATTATAAAATATGTGAAAATTTCTAACATTAAATGGTAAATAACAATAATTTACATACCCGCTCCAACCCTTCCCCGGCACCCGCCATGGCCACCACATCGCTAGCTAAATAAACAATTCCGCTGCCACCTATATGAACGTCATTAAACTATATGAAAGTGTTCGTTGAAGGTTTCTCTGGTAGATGGCAAATTGTTTAAAATCAAAGGGTTAGGTCGTGGAGGATTGTTTATTGACGAATTTGTCAAAAATTGATTTATATTTTTAACATCCTGTTATCATCTGACAAACTTATGGATCCATGGAACGTGATATAGATGTATTAAGTCTATATACAGGTATGAAAATTTGCTCTCTTTTTAACATTTTGATGATTTTTGCTGCTCATAGAATTATTCAGAGAAATATATTCTGCAAAACCTTTAAGTACTGTATCAGGCCTAAATAAAACAAAAAACAAGTACAATAATGAAACAAAACATACTAGTTCTCGGATTTACCCATCTTCCTTTGCAATGGGCCCCTTGAGCATTTACTCTAGGGGTAAAATGACCAGAATAAAAGCTGACTACTCACTCTAAATAGGATTTGAGGTTCTTATGGCAGTGAGTATGATAGCTGTCTTCTATAACCCAGAAGACAGCCATCATCACCTTCATCTAGTCTTGAAGATTAAGAATGCACATAGCTTTCATTCATCTCTATGGTGTGATGCTTACAGATAGAGGCATCTTCAGATACAGTAATTAATTAAATTTTTCAACCTACATTTCTTATATTTTAACAACTGTAAAGGAAAGCTGTACAATTTTCTTCATGGTGTAACATTAAGTAGACTCTGATATTTGAGGTTCTCAGAGTGGAAAAGATGTTGATTATGGTCTTGTGGGCTTCGATAATATGTTGAAGGAACAGTGGTAACCACCTGAAAGAGCTCCCCCTGTGAAATAGGTTTTCTTACTTAAGTATTTTAAACCACATATCTATTATTAGGCGTAAATGTTGTCTGTTGTCCTAACCACTTATGTATCAATATAGCTGTGAAACTATGCATTAAGATGAGTCTTCTGGGATGAAGATGGCTGTCTTCTGCGTTGTAGCACCATGCAGTCTAGTAGAAGTTTACCACCATTTCAGAAGACCATGCTGCCTGTATAATTATAAACGTCTACTAGACTACATGGCGCTACAACCCAGAAGACAGTCATCTTTGTAATCCCTGCGATGAGGAAATTAAATCTCAATTATCACAAGATCTTATCCACCTCATAACATAAATTACACTGGTCTTTTCTACTCCTGTTGTCTTACCTTTAAGCTTGGTCAGAACTTGAAAAAATGTTATTATGGGTATAGTAGAAAACTAATTTGTATAAGTCCTCACTAACTTGTCATTAGAGGCTGTTCAGAATTTGTCTATTAGTTTCCTACAATTATACGCACAATATTAACACCATAGTCTTGGGTGATTCTGGTGTTATTACATAAACCTCTGCAACTGGGGCTGCTGGCCAGACTTCAACTCTGGAGATTAATGGTTTAGTCTGCAATACATAGTGAGTGAGAACATGCATTAACTGTGACACAGCTGATAAAGGTGAAGGCAAAAATCAGGAGGAAAATACAAGTATTTTAACCCAATCCAAGTTAAGTAAATAAAGATAATTAAGAGAATTCAGAAACTAC
>NW_019059784.1:375683-409191 GCF_000696155.1 Zootermopsis nevadensis | reverse complement strand
CTCAACATAAATTCCCTTTTGAAGAATTTCAGTGTGTAATGATTTCTGTCTTGAAATACTGTGATCATAAAAAACTGAAAGTCTGTAGCACAGGAATACTGCATAAAATTATAAAATACAAACAACCTCTCTTTGTTATACTCTTAGAATTATTTCAGATATGCTACATTGGCTTAGATCAATTATAAAGTTCTGTGCCATTTCAGCCACCCCTTCTATACCTAATATTACCAAAGCTATGCACTTACCTAGGTATATACTGCAAAGAATGTATTCTTTGCTGTTTTAGTGTATACACTGAACTTGTCAACATCGTGTTCTATAAGTCAAACACATTTAGGAGTTGTGAGCTGCAGCATGTTTTGTTGTTGTAAATTTAAACATCTATTGTTATTAACAGTATTAGACATTACTTCTAGAATTAGTGTAACCCTCTACTTCCGAACGATTTACCTAAATGTTCATAAATATAGCAAATTAGTGTCATGCTGAGAGGAATAATGCTGTATCCCTGTATTGCAGTAGTGGAAACTTACAAACTGTTTACCATGTCTGTAGCACGTTCAGAAAATGTGAAATTACATGTACAAAACATAACCCACACTCCCTAAATTTGATTGTAAAATAGAAAAGCAAATGTATGTTAAATTAATCTATATGACATGATTGTTAAGGGTACACAAAGATCAGGTATAAGAAATAAGACATTAGTACTGGTACTTGTAAATATAGTGATGCACATTTAATATACATATTTATGATGATGATAATAATAATAATAATAATAATATTTTTAAAAAATTACAGACTATTTAAGCAACAACAAAGATTAAGATGGATACTATTGGATAAATCTCTCCTAAAACAAGTATTCAGTTTATCCAAGTAAAATATGTAGTGTGAAACACCATTAATAATATCACTGTAATCACAAAAAATACATTTGTAAGAAAAAGATCTTCAAAAATCACTCACCATTTTGTTCACAATCAAAGTTTAAATTCCACCCAAAAACAAAGAGCACTGTACAAATTGTATATAATAAACAATGTACATATTTTTGGGTCAGCAATACAATTCTCCAATGTGGAGTGAAATATGTATATATATATATTTTTCCCTGTATTTATATATATAATATTTACACACCTTAGAATCAATTTTAGACACATTTAGAAGCAATGTGTTCCAACCTGTAATAAGTTTTACAAAAACATGCCCTCCCTTTTAGGCATATCAAACATTTTACATAATAGGCTCAGAAACATGTTACCCAACCGATTCAGCAACATTTACCATACATCACTGATGATCTAGAAGAACCTGACTTTCTAAACCAAACTGTAATGAACTCAACTTCCTATACTTCTGTATATCAGAATGTGAACAAATTTCAAGATTTGTGTGTGTTCTTTAGTCTCAGTACCCAAGATTTATATTCCTATTTAGTTATTACTTATCAATGAATGACACCTATATTATTTTAAGGAATTCTCTGAAAGGATGTGTCAAGGGTTAAACAGAAAAGCACAAGACTGCATTGCTTTCATAACACTTTGGTTTATGAAAGCAATACAAAACATTTCTGAGGATATCAAACTCATTTTTACATAATCTAAAGTTAACTTAAATCAAATGATACTTTCCAAAGACTAAAACAACCTATATGCCTAAGCACCATATCATGAAGGTATACAGGTGTGGAAGAAAAGACATTTGCAGTATTAGCCTCAGCACCACCTTCAACTTTAGGAAAATAATCATCTTCCCCCACAATTACAGAAAACAATTTTTACGTACTCCAGTACCACTGCTTGAAATCAACAACTATAAACTCCAAATGAAAGGTTATTTGTTGTTAAAATAAATATTTAATTTTTATATAATTTTAGTGTATCCTGACAAGACCTAACATTTAATTCTGGGAGATAATGATCTACTGTAAGATGCTGGCACTACATACATAAAGATTAACCAGATCCATTGAAAATATTTCTGCATGTGAACACTAAAACTTCATGAATATAAAGAATATCATATCCATTATCTGAGTTAAAGGTCCATGAAAAGAATTAGGTCCTCTCCAATAATCTTAATCTTTATAACCTCACCATCAGAATAAAACATTACAACAATAACACATTTTAATATTGTCCTCCCACTTATGCCTAGGTCTTCTGAGTGGTCTCTTCCCTTTTGATTTTCCAGCCAGAATTTTGTATGCATTTCTCATCTCCATGTGACACATACCCTGCCCATCTCATCCTACTTGATTTGATCACCCAAATTATGGCCTACTTGGTAAAGAATACAAACGATAGAGCTCCTCTGTATACTGTTCTCTACTCCCTCCCATAACTTCATCCCTATTAGGTCTAAATATTCTCTTGAGCACTCTCTTCTCAAACATCCTCAATCTGTCTTCCCTCAAGATAAGAGAACAAGTTTCACACCAAAACAAAACAACAGGTGGTATTACAGTTTTGTATATTTCAAACTTTACATTTTCAGGCAGGAAGACAAAAAGTTATGAACTGGAATGGTAGCAAATATTCCCCAAATTTAGTCTGCTCTTAGTATCCTCATGAATGCAATTTTAATTTTTTGACATCATTCACAAATATTTTAACTTTGTCACATTTCCAAGAGATTTATTAGATATCTTTAGAAATGGCTTTGTCTGTAATTTGTCTATAATTAATTTTCTATACATTTACTTCTATACCAATTTTCTTGCTAGCATCTAACAGACCAGTGATTTATGATTTTTATATTTCCACCCAATTAATTAACATTGTCAGCATAGATCAGAAGCTGATGTGTCCCACTTATTGCAAATCTCTCTTTGTTTTCTTTTACCTTCCTAATTTTTTAATCATAGGCTTTGTTGAAGTCATAAAGAGCGATGTATTGTCCTACTGAGGTCCCATTTTTTATCCAGAATATGAGATTAGTTGTTGATCACTGCACTGAAATTGACACTGATGATTCCAAACAGTTTTGTCGACACATGAAATTTACCTTGACAAAAGTATGTTGGACAATATTTTGAATGTAGTTGATACCACTGATATTCCTAAATAAATACTACAATCAGTTTTATCATACCTCTTATAAATAGGTATAATAATAGATATACCCACTGCTTTGGAAATTCTTCCTTATTCCAAATATAATTAATCAATTTATGCATCTCAGAACATATTGTCTCCTGCTTGGATCAATTCTGCCAGAATTTGGTAAATACCTGACAATTTATAGCTTTTCAAGAGCAATTTTAACCTCAAAAGATCTAGGCTCAGGTACTAATATTTCAGTTTTACATAATTCAGCCTGCCTAACACTGTTAAGCCTATGCAAATTCTATACAAGGGAAAAGAAATTCTTCCACCCATTTAAAATACTATGGGAATCTGCTGCCTGTGCATTGTAACTAAATTTAACAGCATCCTGTTGAATTTTATTTTTAAAGTATATATGTAAACTCCTTAAAACATACATCACTACGTATTAATATTAGTAGAACTTTTTATAGTTTGGCAGTCCAGAAGGTGTCTCTTTGGGATTGTATCAGACTTTCAAGAACAATTTTTGTTATCAGGCAAATGTGTTACAGGCTCTCTAGCTACAAGCTTGTGATGTTGCACTACTGGAAGTTGAGGAGGCTACAAAGAATATGGCATATGACTTAAGATGGACAGACAAAAATTGCATACATAATCATGCTGGAAAGACCAGTGTACTTTTATGTGACCTGTGTACATTTTTGTAATACTTCATCACTCCATTTAATAAATAGCTACTGCCTAAATTAAATATTTTGTTTTAACTAAATAACAAAAAGTCAAATTGGTTCGAGAAAATAGTAATATGTGAACTTGTTCGCATATCACATTTTAAATAATTGTCATTAACTTTCAAAAATTATTTATAACCCATTGGCCAATGAATCAATAAGAAAGGGTGAGTAAGGTTTCAAAAGGTTGAGATCCCATGTTTTAGGGAAAACAGATTGTGAAGAGGGGAGGTGTATGAAATTGTTTCAAATTATATTCAATGGCATGCTTCAGCCATTATGTTACACAATATTTTTACACTGATTTCCTAAAATAATGTAATCTTAAGGTAAGAACCTAAAATCATCATGAGAATTAGATTATTTTATTTTGTAAGTATATAAACAAAAATAACACAGTTTACCATCACACCTATCAAATATTCAATGTTATATTTACAAAACATTTTATCACAATCTCATGACTGCTTTAAATTGAGAAATGTTGATACAAGTATTTAAATAACACTCAAAACACCAAACTTTTAACAGCATGGCAGCAATGTAACAGTTATATACAACTTCAAGCTCTTCACACTTGACAGCAGCCTATACACATAAATAAGTATGCATTTTTATAGCTCAGACAGTGAAGTCAAATGTCACAGTAAAATGAGAAGATTATTTTTTGATGTGGACCAAATTCAAATTTTGCAGCATTAGGGTTGGTGTCTGTTGTGTTGGACCTTCACACTCTAATATCAGAGAGTTAGTTCAATCAAAATAATTATTTTAGTCATTAAATATAATACCTGTCTAATTTGTGATTCATTATTTCACGGTCACCAACTCTGAAATGACAAATGTTCATGTAAAAGACAGATCAATGAAAATGTCACCTTATATTTTAAACTGCGACAGTAGCTCAGTCTCTTGTGTGGAAGGAAACGATCTTGGATGAAGATAAGTGCAAAATTCCTCTGACAGCATAGCCGAGTTTCCAGGAAATTCCAAAGTGCAATGTCCGTGACATTCCGCATGAAACCAGGTTCATTCAGAATGGAGTTGCCTCTTTCCACATCCTACGTCATTAGGAACCCTGCATATTCCAAACTGCATTACAACACTGATATTTAAACACCGCAACCTATCTGCTGTCACACCACAGCGACCAGAATGGCATATCCAGATCACATCAGGTGTTCCGAGTAAAGGTGACAATTCTGAAAAAAAAGTAACACACACATCGCGAAGACAAGTTTACTGCAATTACTGTCATCATCATTATTGCCATCTTCTTCTTCCAAACATCTGATCTGCCATATGCAACTTCCGTGCTTTCAGTCAGCAATGGAAGTGTAATTGCAATTATCCGGGCTCTTGCATATTCGAAGGTGTGCGCAAGATGGGTTCCACGAAGTCTCACAGCAGACCACAGGATTCAAAGGAAAACGATTTCTTCTGAATTGTTGGAGCGTTTTGATGCTGAGGGAGAGGTCTTTCTGTCCCGGATCATTACAGGTGACGAAACCTGGATACACCACTTTGAGCCAGAGACAAAAAGGCAGTCAATGGAGTGGCATCATCCTCAATCACCGAGAAAGAAGAAATTCAAGACAACTCCCTCCGCCGGAAAAGTCATGATGACTGTCTTTTGGGACAGTGATGGGGTCATTCTTGTGGATGTGATGCCAAGAGGTGCGACCATCAATTCAGACGCGTACATCAGGACCCTGAAAACCCTCAAGAAGCGTTTTCGACGAGTTTGGCCTCACAAGCATCCAGCAGAAATTTTGCTCCTGCACGACAATGCACGCCCTCACACAAGTCTGAGAACCCGGGAAGAAATCACCAAATTGGGTTGGACGGTGCTACCCCATCCCCCCTACAGTCCAGATCTGGCACCCTCCGACTTCCATCTCTTTGGGCCCCTTAAAGATGCTATCCGCGGAACAAGATTTGAAGATGACGAGAGCGTGATTCAAGCAGTGAGGACATGGCTACGTGCACAGGACAAGAGCTGGTACCGGCAAGGCATGCATGCACTTGTTCCACGCTGGCGTAAAACCGTACAAGTTGATGGGGACTATGTGGAAAAATAGTATGTGTAAAGGAAACATTGATTTATATTGTCACTAAATTTGAGCCGTCTTGAATAAATATGTTCTGAGGAAAAAAATGTGGGGCATTATTTAATGAGCGGCCCTCGTATTTAACTGATGAATGGAAGGGAATTTAAAAACAATAAAGACCCAATATAATTAGGGGTAGAAGGCTGCTAAACTCAAAATAACCATAAATTTATCATCTGTGCAATGAAACTAATACACGATCCAGCTGGCCATATGTCACATTAGAATACTGCTAAGCCATCAATTATGGAGCCAAAGTCTGGCCTGCTGCCACATATTATGGAGTTCAACAATAATGATCAGAAGCAGCCTATTGACAAGCTCTATGCAGCAAGAAATTTTCATTAATTCTACTACGGTAGATTCCGGTTAATTGGGCCATCAGTTAATCGGGGCAGCCGTTTATTTGGGACAGATCTTAAAGAACAAACCTTTTTAACTCTTTACGTGGAACTTCGCATAATTGGGGCAGCCGTGGGCCAAAGTGTTCTAGTTCCGATTAACCGGAATTCACTGTATATATTTGGAACATTTTGTGCAGGAAAAATCTGGCACTCATTCCTAATCTAGGAAAAACAATCTGCAAACTATCTCCTTCAAGGCACTGCTTAATTCTGGACTACCAAACACCAAGCAGTGGTATCTTTCCTGTGGCAATGCTCATTACATTATATCACAATTTATGTGTACTCAAAATACAGTAATACATTTCTTCACCCAGTACATATATGAATATGAGATGTTACATGCAAATTCACTGCAAGAAGTTATGAATGGACAAACTAACATTAGAACAATGATGAAAAATACAGTATTGTTACACAATCTTAATTGAACTCCCAAGACAACATTCAAATATCAATGGTGGGGTTCTCGCAAATTAGCACCCATTACGGTAACTCAATGCTGAAACATTCTTGAGCATGAATAAGACTTGCCTGTTACCATCAGCAAGATCTTTACTACAATTTCATCATTTAATTCCACCGAACATCATTCAATACCAAACAATGTTAGAAAAGTCTTCTTTTTCTTCTTACCAACACATTTCCTCTTTATATAGCTCATAAGAAAATGTGTCATTCAGCATAAATGTGATTAGCCTTTTGGGTAATCTGTTAAAACACATGTTCTATGATTTAATAATATCATAACATATTAAGTAAAACAGGTGAAGTGCATTACAACATTACAAGTCACACAACTTTCTCATTCATATATGACTTCTTAGACCAGTACAGGAAATATTAACTGCGTGGCATCTACCCTTTTCCATTTATGTATCACACTGATAAGATCTAGTTGTGCCTGGTAAAGAACATCTTCATAGAAATGTGACTTGCAATGCCTTTTCACCAAAATCTTCAGTTACCATATATTAGTGGTATTCACTCAAATTTCCACTGACAATTGTGAAAAATAAACAGGCCTAACACAGTAACTGAATATGCAAAATTCCAATTCCATTTATGTTATAATTACAACAAAACAAATTATTCAAACTGATAAGAATGTTATACGACTTGAAGCTTTTGTGGCGACTAAATGTAATAAAATCTTCTCGGGTGACAAGCCGCATAAAAATGGAACCGTTACATCTTGACGCGGCTTGTTGCTCGAGATTTTATTACATTAGTAAGAATGTTGTTCCTGAAAATAACTTGTTATATGTAAGAAAAACAGCAGTGTCAGGCAATTTGAATTTTTCATTGTAACCAGGGTGACTGGATACCTTAACTTTGTGGGTTAGCTTTGTATAATACAGAATGTTCTCGTATACTGATCAAGTTACTTTACCCAAACAACTATCCTGTACCTTACTTTCTTGATCATTAAATCAGCCCTTTATAAACTGGTTTTTAATTAGAAAACATTCATCTGTTAATATTTATTTCTGTAATTATGTTTAATTTTCACTGCTGAGAAACAATGAAACTTTAGCCTTTATCATATGGGAAAAGGAGATTAAATCACTGTACACCAGGGATGCTGGTCAGACATTAATTCCAGATTTTAACAGCATGGTGGCATGACCAAAGTGCAAAAGACATGATTCAAGGTTGATAAAGTTAACCACTGATAGATGGATTCAGAAAATAATTCTTTCATTATCTTCATGAAAAAAATAAATCCAGACCAGACGAGTCAGTATTTTTGTGCAAACCATCTCATGCATAGTATAGCAAGGGTTAAAATGCCATAAAAGTTGAGCAACTTTCGCATTTAACTCAGTTCTCTTATATATGGCTCTTGCAATGCTGCAGTAAAATAAAGTAATCTACCAAACCAAACATTTCCATCTCATCATAATTTTCTAACCAATACATATTAAAATTATGGTTCTATGTTCAGCTTTTATGTTTCAAAAAAATTAAGACATTTAAAATAGTTTAATTTGTTGATTTCTGTATTTTAAGCAAACCTGATATAGAGTATGTGTTCAAAATTGAAATATATACCTGTACACAGTAATGAAAATGAAAACAGTATTGTATATATATCCCCAAGATACTTATGGTTGAATCCTTCACTTTTAGACTGAATTTTACAATGTACTGTTAATACAACAGTCACGTCAAGATAACTGACAGCGACAGACAATCTGTTTCATACCAAATACTGTAGCCCAGTTTTACTTTGAATTTTAGAGGTACAGACTAAAGTTAAGCAATGTTGTTCATTTTTTATTTATGTTTTTTTAAATTCACTAAGTAGTATCAAGGAAAAAATTAAGATCATCATACCATAAATAAGGCCATATCTGTCCAATTCCTTCCTTAAATGAGCCCTCTGCAAAATATAGCAATTTCTTCTTGTCATAGATTTTAATATTCGATATCTGCTCACTGATTTAACTGGGCAACTCCTTTCCTTAAGGGAAAATGAACATGTTGAAAAAGTAAAATGTGTTATTCTCTGTGTGTGCGCAAGCACACACAAGTAATCACATGAATGTATCTGTGCAATGTGACAACAGAATTAACTGAGAACCATAATTAAGACTTCTGGCAGAATAACAGCATTTCTAGACCTTACAAAAGAGTGAGGAGTGCAAGTCAGAGCATCACATACTCCGCACTTGACGGCAGTTTAGTGCACTTTCCAGCATGTCCACATTTTCTTAAATTAAACTTCAGACAAATACTTTTACCACATATCTGCACATGAATGCATGCACGTAACAGTACTAACACTTTGACAGTGAAGTTTAACTTCACTTGTAATATCAAAAGGGACATTAAACATCATTTGATGAATCACACATATGGAAGTTCTCTTGTGGGGGAGGACTGTAATTACATGTTTTGAAAGATTTTATGTAGTAATGGTTTGACAAGGAAAGCATGCATAACAACACCATTTTATGTTTTATTTTCTGGCATTTAGATGGTCATCATCCGTCATATAAGTTACAGCTAGTGGTATATGAGAGTAATTATAAATAACAATGAACCAGAATGGAGATGCACTATCGTAATGATATTTCTCTTTCAAGTTGAAGGCATCACAAGAAAGATGTGTTCTCCTTAACATGTTCATCTTACCTACATGGGGTATAAAGTAGTTGACATTGTTTACACTTCCCCGTTGTTAGACTTTTCATAATCTGCTAGTAAAGATAAATTCATAAGACTGAAAAAAGTTAAGTTTCCATGTCTTAAATTTCTGTGATGATGGTGGAACAAATTATTTCTGGGAACAACTTTCTGGATCACTTTGTAGAGAAACTTAAAATATTACATACAGTTTGTAATTTTTGAAGTAGTTTTCCATATAAAACTGCAAACCTCATACCTTTCCCTCTGTTATAATTTGACAGACATAATATTTTAAACAGTTTCAAATGCCGACACTCAACTAGGAATGAATATAAGTAGTCTGGACAAGGAATTTATAATATCGTATCTATGAATCAATTGCCTTGTCAGGATTTTCAAGATTAAAATTTCTACCGTAAGTTTATCAGTGAAGTTAAGCTTTTATTCTCGTCATGAGGAACTGCCATCTATGCTGCAATTTACTTCAGTAGCTCATTTACTCAAGGGCATAAACCTCACAACCACAGGTTTGATTCTGAATCTCTTACATCTTTTCTTTATCTCGTGACAGCCTAATATTAGTAGCTACAAGAGCTATTAAGTCCCTCACTGTCCAATTTTCTCAATTTCTGCTAAAAATGTGAACATAACAAAGATTTTTCAGTCATTACGCAATTATAGCCATACAGCGAACACCACTGATACATGCAATGACTGAAAATTTATTCATGTAGTTGTCATTTAAATTAAAAATTAATATAAATTCAGCCTTCTTTAAATACATGTATAAATGTGATGCAACAATTCACAAGGCGAAATAAAACCTTACCATAAATTACTTTTTATTTAGATACCATCTGTTATCGACTAAATACAATGTTGTATAATTTATGTATCTTATAACTTTAGCACCGCCCACTAATCTTCAATTAAGATGACTGTGTTTTGAGAGTATGTGTAATTAATATTATTAATAGGCTCTATATTTACTCAACTGGAAACTAATTACTTTTTTGGCCAATTAGTTTTACCTACAGGCTATGTTTATTCCCGTATAAAAATATTCACTTGGATTCTGGACAGAACCCATTACATGTGTCACTTCTACATTGTTTCAAATCTCTGCAATAATATATCTGTCATATTTTATAACCAAGGGTCCAATCAGTTTGTTTTGCAGTGATAATTTATTTCAAAATTCATATAGTAGCTTACAGGTGTGCAAAGTACTAAGACAGGTTAATAGTATCTGTTTGTTATAGGTGATAAAAATTACTCCTTTTGAAACAGGTCATGGAGACAAAATTTCCTCAAACACTTCAAACCTTAAGAGCTATTATTTTAGCTGTTGTTCTGTATTTGTATCTAATAATATATGCTCCATAATAAAAAACGCTGAGCTCGTCTTTTTTTGAATAACTATTATCATTCAATTTATATAAAAGTTAATGCTCTGTAGAGAATTACTACTCATAAGGATTTCTTTTACTTTATCAAGACAGCTGTCTTCCACTCTACATTTTGAGTTCAAGTCTCAGACTTGGCATTTACCTAAGAAACTGATAAAACCTACCTTTCACCAGTTCTCAAATGTACAGTTCACTCAATTCATTGTCTTAGAATATGACCATTTCTAAGCATTTAGTGAAAAATTAACACCTGTATGTCAAAATTTGCAGAAAACCTGGAATGCATAAGAACAAAATTTTTTAGTCAAACATTATTTGAACTCTGGTAAATATGTTCTAATTAGAACAAAAATCGTTATCAATTTTTAGTGAACTTGTATGTTGCATATGTAAATCCACAAACAGATAGTTACAGTTTTGAAAGATAACATTTTAAACAAAAATGTACACCAATACACAACTTGGTGAATGAAATAATGTAGAACCTAATTTTAGTTTAAAAATCACAGTTAAACACCTACATTCATTAATCTAACATACAGATGCTTTAATCAGCTCTCAAAGTATGGAATAAATTGTGAAGTGAATATTTATTCATCAGTCAGAACTAAAATTTATGGTTTAGGACTAGCATCTCTCATTGCATTCAGGAGGTTAGTAGATAAGTCCTGAGATAGGTTTCCTGAGTAGGCTTTCATGATTTCCCTCAGTCCCTGCAGGAAATTGTCAGGACATCATCTTGTAGGCCTTTATCATAGTTATTTTATTCAAATTCACACCTTTCCAGTATCCCACTGTCAGCGCTAAGCATCATAACACTATGCTACGCCCAAAAATTATCTAAGCAACCATAATTAAAAATACCAAAGTTCATCCAGGTCTCCTTTAAATGTTTTATCTAAGTTTGTTATGATTTTAACTTCAAGAAGATTTTCTTTGAAGACAGATATGTTGTTCCTTTACGTAACTTTTCATGGGCAAAATTAAACTGATTGGAACCTCAGTTCTTATCCGTTCATATCCAAGAACCCTGCATGCAAACAAACCAGATATAAGCTAAGAATTTCGATCTCAGTCATAAATTCACAAGGTAGGCACTAACTCTTTTAGTTTTCCACTTCTTACAGCAATACAGTCAGTATTTTATCACTTCCATTTTGGAATAAATTTGTCCAATATTTCAGCATTTTTGTTACAAAATTTAAACTTTCCCTAAAAATTAGAATACTGAATGGTTATGTACCAAATCTAGCATCATCTGGAGTTGAGCATGATCATGAAAATTCCTACAAATACTACAATAGGAAGTAGCGATGTTGCTGTGCCAGCTGCGAGTGATTTTTCATCGCACTGTCCTGCAGAAATAAAAGAGAAATATTTGTATAATTTAGTAACATATTCAATGCCTAAAATATTATTTACAGTAACTGAAACAAAGTGCAAACCTGTATTCCTATACACAAATTCAAGTTTATTTCTGCCAAAATGTGTGAAAAAACATTAAAAAATTTAATTTTCAATGCAAAACCTGATATCAGACGTCTCTTATACCAATTATTCATACACTACGTACCATTTAGAGTGAGGTTGAAGGCCCATTCAGCTGAGGATGCTGGATTAATATTTCGCTTACAGCTCTCTGCAACACTTGCGACCTGCAGGGGACTGCCTCCTCCTCCATCTTCCCCACCAGAAGAAGCTGAGGTATCTGTTGCCATATATATAAAGCAATATCGACGAGCTCCTACAGATTTTCGGCTTGTTGGAGATGCAATTAAATAGTTTGTGCCGTTATCTTCCCAACTTCCATGACAAGAGTATGCTGTAAATGACCAAAAAAGACTGCATATGCAGCGTCTACTACAAGACAGACTGAGATAAACAGCTCCTAAAACACACACACACATACACACAGCCAATATACCTGAGTGCCCCGTGGATCCCACTTACTTTTAAGATAACAGAAACAAATTCTAAGAATGTGTAACCACTTCATATCAAATCTAAAAAAGAACTGACCACATGGAGCACAAACCTGACATTTGATCAACTGGTCAGAAATCTCTACCATTTATGAAACCCAAAGTTTCATTACCATATTCACAAAAATCGATAACAAAGACATTATTCTATTTTTTTTTTCAATCTAGTCTAAGAAAAGATTACAGTATTAGTTTCTTAGGTTTCTCGTTTATACTTTTAACAGGAAATTTACTTCATAAGTACGTGCAAGGTTCATTAATAATTTTTTTTTAAACTGTTAAATCGCAGTTTGTCACTTTTATAGGTTAGGGGCCTCTCAACTTTTTTTCTTTCCTGTAAACTCAGTTCAAAATAAGCTCACACTATTGAGTGTTTGGGAACTAGTGTTTCAGTAGGTCATCTATCCAATGTTCCTGGATTTACAGCAAAATCATTCAAAGAATTGTACAAATAAACAGCGGCTATTAGAACTTACTAGATGTTTCAGCAACACTGCAAGAAGAATGAAACTGCATGGTGTTCACTTCAGAACACCCTACAGTCAAGCTCTGGAACTGTAGGTCATTGCACTGAGTTACAGCTGTCTCAGTGTCAGAGACAACAGGGGTGCCACCACTCGGCCTAAAATGCCTTCCTTGGGACAGGCCCGTCACAATGTAACGGCCCAGATACGGACAAGGGCGTAAATGCGGTTTTGCAGCTGTCAACAATGACAAGAAATAGCCTTAGTTAAATGGTTAATTACTAAAATTAGTTTTATCCCTTATTTTGCAACAACAATTAAAAATATATTCAAATTAATTATTCCAGTGTCTTACTCTTTCAAAAGCGTTACTAAAAAATTAAATTAATATGCAGTACTTCTATCAGTCTTGTTTTTTAAAGGGCAGGTATTTTTATATTTATTTGCAGCTTATTTAACGACGCTTTTTCAGTAGCTTAGACTATATGGCGTCGAATGACAGGATGATGGTGAATAATGAATTGGAAAGAATGTAAAAGAAAGTGGTCATAGACTAACTATCCTGGAATTTTCCTGAAGGGGTTGAGGAAAACCACAAAAATCCCCAGCCAAGATAGCCCATCTCCGGACCAAGATTTAAACCCGTGAATTCCCCGAATACGAAGCAGGACTGTTAACCACTCGACCATGATGTTCAGTGGTACATTACTAGGGTGATACTATTTAGTGTGGAATGAGGTATACTGCACATACATTTTGGATTGCTAATTTAACTTTATGATTACAAAACATGGCATTTTCGCAAGTTAAAATGTAGTATAATGAACCCTCAATCATCCACTAGAGGAATCGCTGCAGACGATTTTGCTGCCATCTTGCTGCGTCGGAAAGGTTATGAGAAAGTTTATTCTGAAAATAATGAAGAGTGGTTTGAAGGTGACTGTATAATCCTTGTTTCTGTGTATATTTACCAACAAGACCAGAAAATTGAAAATATATAAAAGTATGAATAAAAATGTTAAATGCAGAAAACACAAGTGTTAGCCAACAGTGTAAGGTTCGGTATTCGTTATATTTTTATCTCCTAATTACAAAGTTCAAAAATTGAGAACGTGAGAGAAACACGTAATTAAACGTACAATTGCCATGTACGCTACTTGCTATAATTTGTTGAACTTACTGATGAGTGTAATGTAAGGCAGTTTAAGTATGTTGAAACTTGGAAAGTCACAAGCATCTTCCGGAACACGAGCCAACGAATCTGAAAACCAAAATGAAACTGTAGAAACCTGTAACTTAAAAATGAACCAACGAACGTTAACATTACATAAGAAATCTGACTATCAAATTTTGTGTGTTACATAGTCAAAATATTTGTGCGTAACTTTACTGACTATTAAAATAATTCAATGGCTTTACAAAATTGCTGTAAATAGTACGTAACTGTCATATAAGCAATATTAACTAATTTAACCAAAATCTTCGATGAAAGAAATACTACATCTATCTACAGAGGTCCTCGTACCTATTCTGATGATTTGAAATTTTGCTGTCGTAACACAGACTACAGTTATTTTTAATGCAATCTTTTCAGAAAGTTAACAGAATTAATGTTGAATGGGGAAATTTTGTGTTTTCAGTGCCAGGCAAATATAACACTATCTTTACAGGGAGCTCTAATTAAGTCAGTGTCGAAATAATACAAAGTTTAAGTTTAATTACAGTTAATTAATATGCAGTACTTACTAGACTGTTGAAGCTCAATGACATGGCCATCTCTCTTGTAGAAAACCATACAAACATAACCACTCTGACTGTAACACACAAGCATCCCTTACTTTATAAATAATCTCACAACAGACTTAATGTTTTCTCTCAAAATTATTCATTGTCAGGACTTTTTCCATCGTCTGTTCTTTAAAACCACGACGTTTCGGAGGCTGGTTCTGTCTCAGTCTTCAAGTCAGAGGTACCTACTCTGTTGGGTCCCTTTGATAGAGCTAGTCTCTGTCACTGGACCGTCGTGGTTTTAAAGAACAGACGATGGAAAAAGTCCTGATAATTTATAATTTTAAGTGTAAACTACCGTCGTAGAATTGAATTAATGTTTTCTAATGAATTTATATCAGGCAGTAGAACAGTTTCTTTACCTCATGGATTACAGTATTTACTCCCGTAGAACAAAGTTTCTTTTTCAAAATAATTCGTTCTTAAAAGGGGGGAAGGAAGTGTTATTATTTTTTGCGCACTGTGTACAGTAGAATGTTATTATCGGATACAATTTCAAAGCTAATATTTATTTGTTACTAATATGCAGTTTGACTTAAAGGTGTGACTTAAAGGTGTCATCAATCAACAATTCGTGTCATTCACTGTCGCTATCGATCACTATCGATAGTGCTATCATCGCCATTATCATTACTCTCACTTTCATTGTCAGTGTCGTAGTTGTCATCGATTGGTTATAAAGGCGCCAGAAATCGACCTTGAATGGTCGATCAGTGACAGCCAAATGTTGCGAAACCTTTGTCATCCTACTGGCGATTACAAGAAGATCAGAATCCTCGTTAACTTTTGTTTCTACCCTTTCTGTCACGTGTCCACGAAAGCTGTCTAAAACCAACCCCATCACGTTCAACCACTGGAGGATGAGCTCAGTCATTCACTCTCTTTCTTTATAATCTTACAATAATTCGTGGCGTAAATTTGTCTTTTGAGAGAGCTTTTCCAACGATCCAGAAGACGTCTGCAGAGAAATTGAGTGTGTCCACGATTTCTAATTACGAACTTTGTGTTTTCTGTTGCTGTCAAAGAAAAGCAGCAAACAATTACGCCATAATTAAAATATGACTGCGTCCGGGTCAGTTTCATTACAAAATATTATCTGCAACTTACAGCCTAATATTTAGACATCTCGTACTACACAATCTTATTTTAATGTTTTTTCGCTGCCTATATTTGACTTACTTTGAAGCGTGTTATACATGAATAGTTGATTTTTTTCTTCCAATAAAAAACAACAACAGACAAACAAGGGCGCGTGTTATACACGAGAAATTACGATACAAATATCTCAGTATTCCATTACTTCAATTTTCTAAGTAACTATAAAGTAACCACATAATTGTAGTAACCAAAGTAACTATATAAATCCAACTAAAAGTAATTATAAACTCTTGAGTAATATAAGTAACTGTCGCTATCACTAGAAGACACTTCTCCTTATTAAATTATGGAAAAGCAATAGAATTTATGTTGTGTTTTCTAAAAATTCTAATTTATTAGAGTGAGACTAGGATAAGGATACATTATTTGAACATTTAGTGGTTAATGAAATGAACTTTATCATTACTGCTTAGAATATAAAGACCTGTGTAAAAAGACTAAGAACTTAATTAAAATCCTGTAAAATAACTACCTGTTATAAAAAACGAGGGAGACGATACATTTTCATGATGCATAAGCAATCATAAGAAACTTCACGAATAAACTATATATTTGTAATGTTCTTGTTCCTTAATTTCGACGTAATTAATTTTCTGACAAACTGAACATATGTCAGAAATGGGTTACAATAACTTAAATAGAACAAAAAAATTAACAGCCAGTGTCGACGTTTGGTTCATATATTAAATTCGTCAAGTAAGACCTAGTGTAGACAGCAATTATCAAATTTAATCGAAATCCCTCGAGTACTTTCTGAGATAAAAGTTGGAAGGGCAGACAGACAGACAAATAGAAAATTAACTCACGTTTCGAACGGAATAAATTAAAATTCTGTAACACTTGGCTGATGTGACTTTGTAGAACAAAATAAAAGATGAAGATAGAAAACTGGTAAATATGCGTATGACAGCCTCCAAAGTTGAAACTAGTGTTTGTACATTTAGCCTTTTGGGGTATAAATTGGTCATAAAAATAGGAATGTAATTGACAACTCGTGAGCTGCTATGCCTCAGCCGTCGGCTCGAATGTTTCATCAAGACCTGTACATAAATCGAACGACCAGGAAGTGAGGCGTCCTACTGCAATTGGACCGGACAGCTGAGACTGTCTCTAAGGCGATAGATGTGTCCGCCATGTTGGCAAGCGTTCTTTCTTTTCCTTCCGTAAGTCTGTTGGTATGTAATTCGCTAGGTCCCGCGTCCGTCGTTTGGCAGGAAATTACTCCCATCTGTCGGCTTAAGTCTCCAACTAGTAATCAAGACCAAGCAAGATCCACCCTCCATTTCTGCAATTCTTGGGCGGGTCGTAAGGCCCCTGTCAAAAGTTAAACTCCACTGCAGCAGCTAGGTTACTCAGAGTTCTCCTTGTATCGGTTGCTGATAGCAATATGGAATGTTCTGTTAACTGTGCCAACACTAACTTTCAGTTCGCAAGATTGAAGATAAGAAAAGTCTGCAGATGAGAGAAAGCAGACTTCCTTTGAAAATAGACAAACAGAAATATGGAAAGATAGGCAGGCAGACAGACAGGAAGGCAGATCAAATTACTGAAATCTGAATGCGTTTCTTATTTCCCTCACACCAGTTACATATACAGCTCATCGTACCCCTTGATTTAGACATTTTCACATCTTTTAGGGACACAGTACTTTCGCGAAGTTCTCTTCGTCAATAAATTCTCCGCCTTGTATATGGAAGCCGAAAGCTTAATATAACGTTCACAACAGCTGGACCCAATCTTGATCAAAATGAATAGAATGCGCATTTTCATATCCTATTTAATTAAAATCAAATTCATATTATGATCTCATTTAAGTATATGTCTCCAAAGCAGTATCTTCTCGTTTTATGCCTAAAATTTTGTATGTATTACTCAAGTGTCCCATGCGTGATATATTCGAAGCTCCTCATTATGCAATTTTATCGAACCTGCTGTTACTCTTTCCTTCGTTAATTCCAAGTATTTTCCTCAGTACCTTCTTCGCAACCACCGTCAATCCTTGCGCACTTTCTTCGAGGCGTGATATAAAATCATTTCGCTAACTAATTTGTACACCTAACCTCAATTTCGTTTCTATCTCCAAATTTTTAAATTCCGGCACGTTTTCATTTATCAGCTAATATTATTTATTTTATTACCGTGTCACGAAATTTTATTCAAATTAGAAATCCACCAGCACTCGTCACTGTGAACTTGCCACGACATGTCTGATATTTATCGTACAGAAATTTCTTCTCTCTCTGTCCACGTACGGCAGGAGAAAAGCACCATAAGTCCATTTTCGTTTATTTTTCGTCTAATTGCAAAACCACCGTTTGTCTCTTCTCATTCTTTTCACTTAAACCATCAATGGCAGGCATCCCCTAACCCCTGGGGCAGCTACTTGCAGCAATAATCTCTTTCATTCCTTTCCCTCAATCACCCTCATGTTTCTGATGTCTTTCAATTATCTCTCTTTCTCTCTCACTCCGTTTTCTCTTTACTTACAATAACATGTGCATTGTGATAGGCAATTATTTTATTAAAGCCACTTCCTGCTGTTACAGGTTTACAGTATAATAATTATTCTTAGAATGCGTTGTAGAAATTTAAATTGTCTCAGTACTTTCGTCTAATGAGCTGTGCACTCCAGAGGAAATGTTTCTTGTTTGCAACGCAAACAACTTGCCACTGTTGCGGTTATTGAAATTGCAATAAAACTTTCTAAGGCAAACAATTTATGCAAACAGCTTATATGAACTGTGCGATATCTAAACCCGAGTACTCTCGTCCAAATATAAACGACGCTGTTACACGTATTTCCAACTTAGGTTAAGTTTACTCTGACGCGCGGTAAACTGAAGTCAATAACGTAATCAACGTGTTCACAAAAAAATACTGACTATTATGAATCATAAACCGTAGGTTCATGAAGGAATTGTAAGAGGAAACAGATGAGTGATATAATAAACCTTTGAGGCAAATTCAATTCCGATATATTTTTTTATATATTTGAAGCAGTGGCAATGCCAATAAAGTGTCTAGATATGGTCTTCCAAATTGCGGAACTAGAACAGACTTTGCGCTTGACAACCACGACAGCAAGAAAGAATTGTTTTCGGATAACTACCTTGGAACTATAATACGTAAAATTATTTTCTTGGATTTAGCAAACGTCTGTACATTATTAACGACGTCAGTGAGCGCAGACACATCAAATTATTGTCCTGTCTCTATATTTACATCATTACCTGCTCCCCATCTTACGGTTGTATTATTGCTACTTTCTGTGCCTCCCTATTTAGCTACATGTCTATTTCTGTTGGTTCCTGTTTTATTATGTCTCTCTCTCTCTCTCTCTCTCTCTGCGGATGTCTACAGCCATTGGTGATGAACGGCTAGAACTACCCGACTTTTTGGCTTTGATGCCTGTCTACAATCCTCGGGAGACCAGAAGTGGCTTGCCAACACACAATATCACGGACAACAATGGCATACAGCAATCCAACACAACGAAAAACAAAGCTGTCGTATTTATTTGTGGTTTATGTAAGGGCGCTTTCAATATATCAGATTACATGATGTCTAACGGTGGAGTAATTAATCGAAACGAAAATCATCATAAACTACTTTTGTACGTTTTAATATTTCCTGTTTTAGATGGCAGACTGTCAGACGAAGAGACGCTAACTATGTGGTAGCTATCAGAACTTGATCCGATCGTCATTTCTAGGCGAAAACAATTTGATTTATCGCCATGTAGTCTGGTAGAAGTTTGCCCCGGTGACGGAGGCTGAAAACGTGGGCAACCTTCTACCAGACTAAATCTCACAACCTAATCACCCTCGTTTTCACTGAGTCTACGTAGCCAATGCCTACATGACTTCTATTTGTTGCGTGGCAGACGTCCAACCGGAACTGCAGCTCTCGCCAGCTGCCACACAAATTGCCAGCGGATACAGTGGCCGATTCTGCATATATAAAGCGAGGTTAGCACAAAGCGCCGTCAGAATTCTGTTAACTATGGCCATACAACAAACTAACTTCATGATGGACCAACAGCCTTCTTGAGAAACCGATAGTTTTTCAACCGGCCGAGGAATTATCAGACTTTGAAACCCAAAGCCTGTTACCGGGATTCTATGTCGAACCAAACAAATCCAGTCGACTTTCTCACATCCTATATTGATATTATTCTCACAATTAAGCCTAGGCATCTCAACTGGCCTCTTTTCTTCAGGATTTCTAACAAAAATATAATCGTATATCACTTCTCCCATCCGAAAGACTATTTACTGAAACAATGACCGACCATAACCTAGCAGAAACTTGTAATATTTTATTCAAAATTAGACCATGCCCTGTGAACTACAGAAAACAGTTTTTTCTTCGCCCAGCAACTCCATCTATTATCATCACAGAAAGTCTCCCCTTAATATTTGTTGAGCTGTATTAGTAAAGTGACCGTCTGGGCCTGTTGATTTTAAATACGCCAACGAAATTATAAACACGGCAGAACAGCTCACATATAACTTTATCAAAAGTAATACTTGAACGTCAGACTCACCATCCGGTTGTGACATGGGCGACAATCATCTCTTCCTTTTCGGTGCTGCTCTCTACCGAGTGGCACACCATTCTCATCTCGACGGAGCCAGAGCGCGACGAGGCCCCTCCGCCCCCTCCATGTTCTGAACGGGAATGTCCCCCCGCCACGGCTTCACTGCTGCCTCTTTCGCTATCCTGAGAGTCGCGTTGTGTTTAGAGAAGTGGTAACTGCGCTGGTGATCCAGCGTGTGCCACACATGGTGTTCCGTCACCCAAGTCGGAAAGTGACAGCGAGACAAACTTCTGTCGACTGAAACAATCGAGTATCAAATTCACAAACGCTGGTGTGACACACGTCAACCAACTCAGCCCAAAAATAACACAGTAACTATAAACTCACTTAACAAGTTCAAAAACTTTTTGTGCAGCTTTTAGTAAAAACAAAAACGTATAACATGCACCTGCGTGGACAGTATACTTAATCCCAAGAAATCGACATTCTTGACAAAAGTGTCCAGGAAAATGGATTGGCAGTGGTAGCCATATCACACAGCCGCCTAGGTCACCTGACTTCACTGCCTAGGATTTCTCGTTATTAGGACTTCGTGAAAGACGTGCTAATGACCCTCCTGTGTCAAACAGCAACGAAGTGCTGAAGATTAGGATTGTACAAGACTCAAAAAATACACGAGAGTATGCTTATAAGGATTTGCACAGAAATGGAACACCATTGCAACATACATTCCATAGACAATAACATACCTATAATTTGTGAATTAGAAGAAAACGGATAGCAGAAGGATGGTCTTCGTTATTTAAATTAGCCCTAGTTTTATTTCAAATGTCTTCTGTGTTTGGGTGAATTGTAAGGCGCAGAAAGAATCCACTGGGAATTATATAATTTCCAGGCGGGATTTATGGTATTTGGCGGCTAGATTCCAATCCCGCGATCCATTACATGTTGTGGAACTTGATGTAATCATTTCTGTGTATCCACGTTATTTTTGAATATGTTACGCCACTGGCTACAACGAAGGGCAACCGATACGCCGTTGTCTGTCTGGCTTTGCACAACATCGCAGCTGCCGTAATTACCAAGACGCAAAGAATGCTGGTTCCTGCAGCAAACCTGTATGAATCATCTCCAATTCTAATCCGTGAAACTGTTCCGACAGGTCTGAGGCGAGCTCGACCAGGAAGGGGCCCAACAAATAGGCTTAGAACACGGAAACAGAACTCAGCTTCCGAAACGTTGCGACTGTATTATTTTGTAATTTAGACGATGGACAAGTTCCAAAAGAACAATTTTACAGAGTAAAACGCACCACAGGCAGAAACCTTCAGGCTTAATCTCTGATTCTGTTCAATACAAACGGGTGTCCTAATTAAACGACTTCATAAACTTTAAGTTACTCCATGAAAATGTAATTTACATAAAATACAGACAGATTTCTCTCGTTTCCTCACTATTACTGAGTAATACCTTATCTCAAAGTCATCACCTTTGTAGCTAATGGGAGAAGTTTATCACAAAATAGTGTTGGAAATTAGCTGCTACGTCTAGGCCCCTTTTATAGAAACGCATGTCTATGCTGGATCTTACCGTTACTACCTATGTATAGAAGTTAGACTGAACAGATTTCGTAACAATTTTACATCAAGGGTTTTATAAAAGTTAAGTGTTTAATAATATACTTAATTTTATTAATAACTTTACTTTTAAGGCTAAAGAAATACACAAACTCCGATTCATAGCGTAGTTTACTCGAAAACAATTTTAGCTTGAAGAAACAGTAAGGTATTCTTGTATTAGATAAGATTCACATTTATTTTCAACACGGAGATTCGTTAGAAATAATTACCATCACATACTATAAATAAAACAGTGGAAAGTCTGGTAGAAAGAAACTCTAACGAGTCGAGAATGTAGTTTGGTTCTCGCGGAATGGTAGTAGAATATTAATAGTCGATGTCCGTAAAATTATGTACTTTCATTGCAATTCCTAGGGATTATGCTACAATAAAGTGTACTATTTTTCAGCACAAAAGTTTCATTCTAGTAAATTCTGTCGAACCATACGCTACTGTTTCACCTAAAAATTCGCTCGATGTTGTTAGTATCTGCACGTAGGGGCTCTCCTGCGGGAAATAAAAAAAATTAACAGACTTCCGTTTTTAAAACCTAAATTTAATGGAAAGTAAAAATAATCCGGTGTATTTTTTGTGGCCAGTTTAAACAGCGAAGTTCTCTGTTACTATTTACATTATGAAGTATATCAAAAATGCATATATAAGATGTATCTTAACAGAGCCTGCATGTATTTAAAAGCTATTAAAAAGTTTTTTTTTAAAGATCTGTGATGTGGGAAATGTTAATTTAAATACAGTTTTTACTAAGACACACCAGGGCGAGGAGCGGATATTCTAGCTAGTATTCTCTACAAACCTGTATGTTGTGTCTACACATTCCTAGCTGTAACAAAAGTATCTGGCATTATACAGACGTAACTGCAGTAACAGATTATAAGGGTTACTTCTTTAGGCCGATTTTGTATTGAGGTATATGAAATAAACTTCGCAGATGCTCAGTATATTCGAGAAAAAAAACTCAGCGGGAAGAAAATTTTCATGGAATGTGGACATATAATTCTTCTCGGAACATAAAATTGTTTATAACCGACGCCAATTTTAGTTCAATAGAACTTTCACGCCTTCTACCAGAAGAAATACGATCACGAGGGTTGCAAGAGACGTACTGGCTCAGTTGGGGGGACGTGTGATGCAGAACCAGAGGCGTCTTTCCATCCCTTACAAGTCGTATCAAGCCGAGGGTTCGTGGGTTCCTTTGGGAGTATAGGGTTAGAGAAATTGTCAACGAGAGAAGCCACAGGGTGAGGGGCAAGTTGGAAATGAACGCGGCTTAGCCATATCGAAGAATGTTGTCTGAGAACGAAACTGATCGTGCGGGAACACATTTGTATCAGACCACGACTACCAAAACTTATGAAGGAAAGGAAAAAAAAATATTATACGTTTTAAGAAAGTAATCACGTGTTAATCGGAAATACGCGAAATCTGTCTAAACTAGTTTGTCCTAGGCAAGAGTAAAACTCCCGTCGACGAATTTAGGGTATTTCCAGTAGCATTTACATTCACATTTGAAACTGTAACTGTTGAAGTGACTGTCCTTACAGTGAAATAGGTTAGGTTAGGTTGAAATTTCATTAACTCCTAATAGCGATAGGAGTTTTTAAGTATTCCCTACGACAGACTAGTTTAGACGCATTTCCGGTAATTTATACATGCCAGCACACATTTTCAATGTAATCACAGACTCCGTTATTTAATGCATTTGGTCCGTCGCTCACAAATTTTAAAATATTTTTGGTTGCAACGCTCACGGAGCCAATTAACGACTCCGCTTAATCCAGTCCATAATTTATTAACATTAATATTTATATTATCCTTCCAACAATTCCTAGGTCTCTCAAGTTCTTTATTTCCTTTGGGTTTTCGTATTAAGATTTTTTATCTCACCTACATGGCTACATTCCTGGCCCACCTTCTAACTTCCTTGATATGATCGCTACGGGAATGTGACTAAAATTAAAAAATAATTATGAAACAATTTTCTATGTCCGCTTGTTATATCCTCCCACTTAAATCTAAATGTTCTTCTCAGAACCTTGTTCTCAAACACCCTCAGTCCGTGTTCTTTCCTCTGAATAATTCCCAAAATTCTAACTTAATTAAGTTACATTTTGTTCCTACTGTGTAACACCGTGTTAATTTATTCACAGGATTTAAGTTTTCACTGATAAAATGGGCGCGATAATAGTAAGTATATAAATGTTCGAAAGGATACGAACGTATTCTACTTGGAGATAAGGCTAGCCTACATCACTTAGGTGTTATTAACGAGTAAGCTCGTTGTGGATTTGATTAAACGAAGTTCTCTAGAATACACATCCGGTGCGCGTAGGGCATCCCAATCACGAATAAATATAATTTGAAAACAGCAGTGACAGACTTCAAGACCTTCTACATTAATTCAATTCAATTCATTTATTAAAGTGTTTGTCAACAGCGAGGAGCCAATGACAGGCAAACACAGAAAATACATATATACAAAACAAACAAACCTAAATATATAAATGAATGTACATAATAGATCAATCAAATATTTCCCGTATTGAATATAACAGCCAATTACAGGCAAACACAGAGATAATATACATAGTTAAAATTATAACAATGACTAGACCCTTTTCTGTACATGGAAAGTGTCTTCAAGGGAAACACTGACTTCGCTGAACATGCCTAAAAATCTGCATACGTCATTTATAGCACTGGCGCACCTAGCTCTCTGCTCACATTAAAAGTAGAAAAATATCTTATTTGCCTTCAGGGCACACGTATACCAACATTGTCCATGATTGAAAGACAATTTATTTTGCTCTTGAAAGCACTGATAATAAATAAGGCATCGAGATGTCGTCTAAAACAAAGCGATTTAAGATTTAAGCAATTTAAAATCAGCTCGTACTTACGAGGAATATCAAACCGAAAGAACCGATAATGACAGAGATTGGCAAATTTTCTTTGAATACTCTATAATTTATTAGAATCAGTCAGAGTAAGATTATTCCATACCACCGAAGCATACTCGAGCCTAGACCGAACTAAACATTGTATAAATCAAACAAAACTCTCTAAGGAAGAGAAGTTAGACGTAATAAAGCGAATTATCCCTAGCGTTCCGAGTCCTAGAGAATATGCATAATGAACATGAACAAGAAAGTGCAATTTACTATCTAGCATGACGCTAAGGTCTTTTATGCAGACGGTACGCAAAATTGAAGCATCTCTGACATAATAATTAAAACGGATACTGTTGGTCTTACGTGTGAAAGATATAATTTTAGTCTTCTGAATATTAATTTCCATAAGGTCATCATCGCACCACTGGTGTACCGAATGAATATCCGCTTGAAGAGATATACAATCTTCAGCTGACTTTATGTCTCTATATAATTTGAGGTCATCAGAAATTAAGAGAAATATTGAAAAATTATTTTTGGTACAAAGGTCGTTAATAAATAAGTACATTGATTAGGAGAGTAGAGTAGAGTAGTAGAGTCTTGAGGTACTCCACGTAACACAGGATAGGGAGAAGAGGAATTTCCTGAGGTTGAAACGAAGAAAGATCTAGGTGATAAGTAACTTTGGAACTACTTAACCTAAAGTGAAGACAGCCCAAAATTATCGAGATTATTCAAAAGAAGAGTATGAGGTGCTTTATCGAAGTTCTGGCTAAGATCAAAATATACACAGTCAAACTCTCCCTGTGAACAGACAGATGGTAGAACATCATTTAGATAAGTAACTAGGTTTATTACCGTAGATGATGATTTAATAAAGCCGTGCTGACTATGATGTAACTTAAGTTTGAAATTGAAGGAAAGGTGATCGTGTACAATTTACTCAAAAATTTTGGAAAAATTATTTAAAATCAAAATGTGTCTGTAGTTGTTACCAAGAACTCTGTTTCCTTTCTTAAATATAGGCACTACAGCCGGCTGTTTCCAAAGTATGGGAAATCTCCCAGTCAGTAAACTAAGATTGAAAATGTGATGTAACTTTTAAGCCAAATGTTTCAGACCCGAGTTTCAGCAAGAACCGCTACAAATTAAATCCTGTTGACGAAGATCCCACATTAAACTTTCTGAACGCCTCAAAAAATTATGCGTGTTGTTACTAGCATGAACTCCAAAGGCTATACAGTTATTTTGATACAGGCCCACGTTTCATGTGTTTCCATGGTTACGATGACAGTAAATAAAATTGCTGTATAAAAGGTCTGTGGGCGTTAAAACTCACTTATTAAAGACACGACATATCCCCAATGGCAATTTTAAATTAGCTATAGAAGATAAAAACAAAACGCCATTCTGTAATTTTAAAATGCCATAACTAAAATACGTTTTGCAATTTGCCTATAGCGCTCTCTGATGACGTTATCTTACATGAATACGTATCTAGTATAAAGATTACCGCAACGTAAAGTAATTATTAAGGCAGTAACTAACGCGATTAAATGTAAACCAGCTCAACACACATCAAATTATATGTTAATTACACACTTTTTATGTTCGTATTTCACCATACAATTAAAATATTCTGTTAACAACGTAACATTACTTTATTTTCGCATATTAATTATAACATTTCGGAACGTTGATTATAAATGATGGAATAATATGCAGCAATGTGGGTTCTGATATGGGAGAAGCGACTGCCTTGAGATTCAAAGAAACACAGACTGCGGCGATATGAAACACGCGTACTTTAGTTTTCGACGTGGCTCTGGCACACATAACAACACTTTAACGAAAGCTGAAGTGTACTGTTAGGACCTACAAAATAACTCAACGTATCAACAAAACCAAAAATGGTCTGCATCTTAAACGAACTTGATGTTCTTTATACAAGAGCCTGTCAATGGATACAATTTTAAAGCATTTGAATGGAGTTCAAACCATACAAATGTTACCCAGAAAAGCATTAAAGATGATGAACCTGAGGTTCACATACAGTATTGAAATGTGACGTGGAAATACTATACATATTAATCTAAGGAACGTAAATATTTATTTTGTTAAGCATAATTTCCAATTATGCAAATATTTCTGTAATACATGTTGGTTTTTGATAAGATATTTGATAATTTCAACAAATTCTACAGCGTCAAAGCCTCATATTTTAAAAATAGCGCAAGTCATAAAATGATGGCGACGAAAATAATAAAAATAAGAAATACAATACTAAATTGACTAATAAATTGTCAGAAGTCTGATTAAAAAAATGACGTAAGTTTTTTGCTCATAGGGCAAGTACAAATCATCTTCTCTCAGTAGCTAAAGAGTTTTAGTTTCTGTCAATTCTTACATTTCAAAAATAATTATTTAATTATAATGGACTCTGAAGATGGAGGTGACAGGTCTAAATTTCACAGAAACGATCGTTAAGTATCAACAAGATGACAACCAAAATATAAAAGTATAAAACACTTGGGAACCAGCTATTCACATTGTTGATCGTATCTTGTAATTTAATGTGTTCTTTATAAAAGCGTGGTGTCGAGAAGGCTGTGGTTGGTTAAAATGGCATCACACGGAGTCAGGGGCCATGATAACGTGGACTATTCAGTCTCAGGAGAGACTGAGCCGCGCCTGGCGTGTCCACATCCCATCACTCCCGAGAAAAAGACCCTCTTCCTCAGGGAATAACAGCGCACTTGTCTCTCGCCGTGAGGGCAGAGACCTCGCTACACGATAATGGAATAAATATACGTACACAAAAATCTAAACTAAGAAATACAACATACATTTCTCCACCGCAAATAATAATCTGCCAAAAAAAGGAGTTTTATGTAGGAATAAACCGTGTGTAATTAGAGATCTTGCATAATGTACGGTAAGTCTCGGGTTCATGTCTATGTCTGGAAACAGGCAGGCTAGCTTGATGGGCGTTTTTTGTGATTTTACTCAGCCCCCCCCCCCAGTAAAGTGTCGGGGGGAATACCTTGTATTTTCTGAGCCCAACGAATTCAGTCAACATCCCCAAAACCTGTTTCATTAAGATCCAGTTCAACGTTGTCCTCCCATATACGTAAGTCTGTCTCTAGCTTGTCTCTTACATTCAAGATTCCCAATTAAAATTTTGTACGCATTTCTCATCTCTTCCATTCGCCTATCATCCTTCTTCATTTTATTATTTTAATAATATATCTATTCGACAAAGATTACACTCATCATCATGCCATTTTCTCCATTTCAGAGAAGATATATTTTATAACACGTGGATCACAAACGTTTTTTTAATGTGCAGCAGTATAATTTACTGCAGAGTAAGTTGTGGAAACGTTGTGTAACGTTTACAAAGCTGTTACCGAGATTCTTCGTCGAAGTCCTAACTACAACACTCGGGTACTAATGGAGTGACCAGGTGGAGAAACAAATAGCACGAGGTTGAAGATGAGAAATGGATGTTGGACAGCAAACAGTGGGATGGGGCTCTCTTCTTGCTAAGATCCCCAAGTGACAGGATCGCAGGACGAGCGGGACAAGACGGTAAAACAGAAATGGAAGAAGTAGTGTGAAGAAGAAAGAATATTACTGAGTTAAAAGCGATGACAAAGACATAATGTAAGAAGTACAAAGTTATGGTCTGTCTACCACAAAATGAGCAACAGAGAAAATAAATTACGGACCATGATAAACAGAATGACCAGAGATTGCAGTACAGATTAAAAGGCTTTCAACTTTTTATAAAGATCACGTATTGGAAAAAAGAACTTCTCGAAAACAATGGTACAACATTAAAGTTTTGTTTGTAGGTGCTAGACGTGTGGCACATGTCACATCGGAATGCAATCTAATCCCATACAACATGCAACATAACTTCATTGACACTCATTACCACATCACGGACTCTGTCTCGCAGTTTCAGTAAGGAGTTTGGCGAAATGAAAATCAAGAAGTGTGAGGTCCGGAGATAAAGAAGCATAGACCTGGCAAGTGCTGCCGTCTGGCTGCGACTCTCTACGAACAGGAATTCTACACCATGTTAGAAGCATCTACTGCAGTTCCTTTGTATGGCATCAGCCAATAGGTGCTTCCACTTGGAATCGAACATGGTTTTGAACTACCTTTATTATAACAAGACAAGAATGCGCTTCTTTAATACGTGGCTCGTATATGTTTTCCTTTTTCTGGTAAGCGTAATAAATGATAATAAAACAAAAGAAATCAGCCTATTTAATATCTGTTTACAATATAATGTTACATGTTATTCTCCAGACGTGTATTAAGTTTTTGCCGTAGGATCCGACATAGTAGTTAAATTTTAATATTGAGAAGCAAATACCGTGTGGATGTGTGACCCAGGGTGCACACATTGAAGGACTGTAATTAACGCATGAGAAACTTGGACAGTTTCCACCGCTGACGGTGTATGTTGTGCCCGTGTAAGGTGAGAAATAAATGTTTTATTAACTTTTGAAACCGCACCATTCTTTTGTGTGTACCCTGTAGAAGCTCAAGAGGTCAAGAAATTCGCAGCCTTTTACAGAATTTGGAATTTCATTATCGTTACTGGCAGGGCTGTGGCGTCGGTACAAAAATCTCCGACTCCTGCATAAAAGCTCAACATGTATTAATAAGGTTAAACCTACCAAAATGGTAAATGGTACCACAAGAGATTTCATCACCACCACGTGAATCATCATCTTACTTTTTAGACTTATGACCTATTACGTCTAATGTTTATTGCAGAAATCGGTTCATTTGTAGACAGACTGTATTCTTAAGGTACCGGGGCCAAAGTCACAGAGCATTATTCCCACACCATGTGGCTCAACGCGTCGTTGAATCTCCCTAAGCGTGAGGCCGCTATCGGCTCACACGGTATAGAAATTGTTCATAAGATTTTATATCGAGGTCGGAGTGGAATCGGTACATTTTTATGGACTTCGACTCCACCTAAAATTGCCTTCCGACTCCGAATCCACAGACCTCGTCGTGTCTGTGACATGACCTTATTTGTACACGACCTCAACGATACGTTGGTCACTTCAAATTATTTGATTGTAAAGATTACAAAATATTCCGAAATCAGGACATAACTGCACCAAGAAAACTAAGAATAAAGAACAGCTAAATTAGCCAATCAGATACGTCGTTCCAGTGTTCCGCTCTGGCTGTCTGTCCCTACAGCATATCCGCTCGTAGTATTTGATCAACAAAGAACTATATAAACCGACCTCATATTTAGAACCAACGCCTACTGAAGTTCGAACATCAACGTGTGTAATTGTGCAACGCAGCCAGTATAGTGGCGCTTAGAATGACAGCAATGCCATTAATTAATTCATAACAGAACTTGTAGGCTCTACTCCATCAGACCGTGGGATCGATTCCTTGCTTTGACTGAATACTGTGGTTCATATCACAGTTGTATTAAAATTGACCCAACAAGCATTTTGCAAACAAATTAACAACGAAAGGCACAAGAAAAGTAACGTTTGTAGGTTCTCAACAAACACACTACAAGCATGGAAAATTTCGTGCCGTCCGGTGAAGACGCAAGCTTATTTTCATGTTAGTTTGAGCACAAGGCTTTTGGAAAAAAAAATCCATGATATACTTCATATAAATGGCCTTCAATTCACCTACTATTCACCAACCCTCTTTGGAGATGTTCATTTACCACATATTGTTATACGACTATAGATGTTGACAAGGTGAGGATGCTTAGCTGACAATTCTTACACATTATATAAGCTACCACAGTTAACATTCTTGCGTTCGGAGGATATGAGAAGCGCCCAGAACATTCAACCGAAACGTCTGGCTATAAAAGACAACGTGGGAGACATGTTTTGTATAAAGAGGGTGTGAATTGCATTTAGCCGACCCAGAATTTGTCCAGTGCTGGGTTATTGTGAACACGACAATTAACCTTCGGGTCCTACAAAAGGTACAAAAATATTCTAACCAGCTAAGTGACTATCAGCTTCTCGATAAGAACTCTGTGCCATGAATATAATAATAATAATAGTAATAAATCAAATTTCAAAAAATATCCTAACAGTACCCACCTCGGCCATTTTATGGTTAAAATATATTACGTAAACCTCGTCACTAACATGACAGTAGCTCTCTCATCTCTGAATACCTTCTTCAGGCATAGGTTCGTGTACAACTCGAATGGCATCCTGGCAATACTCTTCAGGTATCAATGTAATGTCACAGAAGAGGACTAACTTGACCGTACGATTATAATATGCATGGTCCAACGAATCTCGCAATATTAGAATCGAAAGCGCTGGAATCTTGTTACCCACCACGCACGAGAGGACGCCCAATATTTAATAAAGGAGTTCTATTTTTGAGGGACGTAACCGATTCTGAAGATGGATTGAGGTATAACCGTTCGTATTACATACACCCATAAGGTGTCATTCTCCTTAGAAGACACACACGTATCCCTGCATGTACAAGGTCCCAGAAGTACGTAGACATATACAAATGTGAATGTCAAATCGACTAACTTGGTTTTCTCTTTATGGCAGGTAATATTAACAGGAAGAATATGACAAGTGACAAAAGGAAAATTTGTTAGAAATAAGAGAAGGAGTGAACAGAAACTTTGGTAATCAGACTCGAATCTGACCTCCAGTTTATAAATTATTAGTATATAGTATTATACATACCTTATATAACATTACATGTACTAATATATAGAAGAATGTTAGCCGCGTACAGGCTTCGAACATCAGGAGGCCCCAGTGCCTTCAGAAAGTCATAATTTAATTATAAATAATATCAATGTTATAAACGTATTTTAACCTCAATCACCAATATAACTATATATGTAACAAAACAGAAACGAAAAATATTTCGAAAGAAAATTACTTCAAGATTACTAGAAATGTTTTTTGCGATTTAAATAACTGATAACGGAGGCGTCGGGCTTTTGGCGTGTTTAGGTTCGGCGTTGGTTTTGGACGACGGGGGGTGAAGGCGTGAGGTAAATAGGACAGCGGACCCAAGCTCAAAAGTTGGATCCGGAACCTCAAAAACCAAGTTTGGTTGCCGACGTTTCGAAAACGACAGTTTCATCTATATATTCGTAACTACCTACAACAGTACACGCCGCCATGACACAGAAGATCACAGCCTCAAATCGTGCAGCTGCTCATCCGTGTTTTTCCGCCTTTTAACTTTGGTTTACAGTAATTCGACCTCACAATCGATTTTCACCAGAAAACGAGCGCGAATTAAAAAAACCTGCAACTAAGAGAATTTGAGCTCGTTGACTAATTTACATTTTCGGCAAATGGCCAGTATGTCGAGGAGTAGCTTAAGTACAGCGGTCGAGTTGCTAAATGCTTCGCTGTTGTTTATTGTTCAAAGGCGTAGCAGTCTCAGAAGACCAAAAGAATAGGTTCTCAGAAGCAGAAAACGTCAGTTGCGTACAAAACTAAAGAACCTCCTCAAAGTGCTTACAAAGATATTGTGACACACAAGGCGTCCAAAGATGTTGTCAACAGAATTACGAACATACGGTCAACGTGTTATGAAGAGCTACGAAAGGTTAGAAGCTTCTAAGAAATCGGGAACACCAACCAACATATAAAGAGCGAATAAAGCAAATGTAACGTGGTTTGCTGTCATGCATTCTTTTCTACGTGAAACCAGACTCGAATGCTCTCACCTCGAAACAGATCACGTGTTTTACCAGGGTAAACGGGATGAAATTCGAAGTGTCTGGTGAGTACTCTCATTTCACTCGAATTTCAGTTAACTGAATGCGAATTTTGATGAATGCAAACACGGCTTATAGCCTTGCTGCTATGAGATTATAATCTGTATTTATAGCGCGAAAGCGATCTATGTCCACTGCAACTTAGATTTTTAGTAACAGTTGAATGAAATGACGAACAGTACGTGGCTTAATCAAATAGGACAATAATGATAAACGTGAGCATAGGTTATATTCAAAATGTTTTCATAATAATTAAGCAATTTTATTACTCCATTTCTTAAGGGGAGGGGGGGCATATGTCCAATGCATATAAAGGTAACTACAAAATTGTAGTGGTGATTACATCACGGAGAATAACAAGATCAGGACAGGTAGCACGCATGTACACGTGAGAACAGTATAAA
>NW_019059784.1:312464-375609 GCF_000696155.1 Zootermopsis nevadensis | reverse complement strand
ACGTTGGCAGACTGAGATGAAGCAACTTGTTATGACGAAAGTGTTAAGTCGGAAATATCGCACATACCTTAAAACTAAGTGATATTTGAGGTTCTCATGGCGGCGAGAACACAAATAATCAAAACGCGCGCGCTGAGTTAATCAACAAATCCTGCTTCTTTTATGGAAGCCGAAGGATCATTAACGTGGTTTAACAGTTCGCCACTAAACGCAGTCGTAAGTGATGCAAAAGACTGACGTATGATTTGTAACTAAACACGTTACATGGAGGCAGTGCAAGCAGGTTTTATTATGAATTACAAAATATAATTATACCCTCCTTTTCATTAGAACTACGTACGTACCTCATAAACATTTCTCAGCTAAAATTTCTGGTGAGGAAAAATGAAACCTACTGGGGATAGCTCGAGGCGTTTATTACTTTAAAACATGACTCATATGTCACGCTTTTAATTAATTAAATTTAAGAAAACAACGAGTTTATTATCTTGGTGTAGTAGGGAGAGGAATAGTCCATGATCAAAGATATCGTATCTACTACTTCGGTCAGCTCGGTTCAATGAAAATACTGAAAAAATATCTTAAAATAATATGGCCTATTGTCTCCGTCTCTGGTCTGTTAAAGTTCTACTAATAATTTCTTATCGTACATTAAATTGCACCTTGCACAATGAACGAAAGGGAAAACAGGCATGTATAATGAAAGAGAGGAAACGATCTTCAAGCAAGAACGGTAGATTACAGTTAAGAACTAAAAGTTGAAGAAAACAAATGTTCTTGAAATAGATAGTAGAGGACCACTATATAGATCTTCCTTCCACTTGTGCCCTATAGCATCTGACCATCCCAACCGTAGATCGAAGCAAAAGCTGCTCAAACAACTGAAGGACAAAAACGGATTAAGTTCATACACCATCTTATCACAAAATTATTGACTTCAAGCCTTAGATTTGGTACTGTAAATGAAAATATAGAAACTACGTTCGAAAACCACGCACTTAAATCACTTTTACTCTTAAAACTGTGGACAAGTTTTTCACAGAAATAATCCAACAATACTTCTGCCATACAAAATGCGGGAGAGAAGACCTTTATGAAATTTCCAACTTTTATTGAGGTTAGATTAAACGGTTGTATGTGGAGCGAAACAAAAATACGCTTTCATTCGACAGAATCGAAACCAAAGCTCAATACAGAGAAAAAAGGGGAGGAGAAGATGACGACCCATCTGACATTGATGCAGGATCACACAAAAATATCAGTAAAACCTGACGAATACATTCGAGTCTTTTTCCTTACCACGCACACTGTTCTTGTAATGGTAATGAATACGAGGACAGATCTGGTATTGGAAACGTGTATTTGATAAAAAATATACGATGAACAGAGTCTAAAATCCTATTAATCCATCACCATCGCCAGAACCCTTGATAATCGATAAATGTCGATAATTCACCCACCTGACTTATGTTTGACTTTTTGGAGCGCGTTATTAGCCTGAGAACAATAAAACATCCATAATAACTGAAAATACAGATAACTGAACTTTGACTTCAAAAACCGAGAAGCTATGCATGAGATATGGAAACCGAACAAAAAGCAAGGAATAATGAACTACATTTTTAAAGACGTTAATAATTCCTTCAAAGTACGTTAGAGCATTCGACTGAAGTGGTGTTAATCTTCAGAGCTGAAGATGGAGACAGTAGTTTCCCCGAACCGTTGGTATCTACCTACGAGTCTAAATAGCGCCACAACTCAAAAGAACAATATTTTCATCCTACCCGCTATGATTAACTCAAATATTAATTATTTTAAGCTAGTCTAAAATTTCAACATTCGCTCCAATTATTAAGGAACAGAAAACTTCGTACGTCACATTTGAAGGGTTTATCCTTCATCTATCCATTATCCCTCCCCCTTTATTTCTTCCGTCCAGCCTCAAGTTGACTGATACTGAACTACGGACCGATCGGCTCTCAAACTCACGCATGACGTCACTACAATGGACAGACGGGCGGACGGAACAATCGGAGTGTTAACAATATCTTCCTTCCTGAGTTCCTACCTCGGGATTTTAACACAGTGAAAGTGGTATAAGGGAACTCATTCATAAGACACTGCAACAACTATCTATGCGACACGTTAAGTCGGATTGCATGTGACTAAAATAACGCAGAAAGAAAATATATGACCGAGTGACGTTCGAAAAAAATAACAGACGACGGATGCATTAAAACTCCTGTAATAGGGAAATTAAATACGATAACTATTGAAAAAGCTAGAATTAAACCAGAACTGCATCTTGCTTGCTTTGTAGGTCTTTATCTACATTTAATTGGTCGAATAAATTATTATTTCATTTTCCTATCTTCAATTGCTTATATTCTTGTTACTTCTTTTGTCCTTTCATTCATTTATTCCTTTTCAGGAGCTTTTCACAAGAGTTGCAAGAATGTCTGTAATAACTCCATAACGGCTGAATGGATTTGAATAAAATCTGATACTCTAAGATGTAATATAATTTGTCAACACATTCCAATTTTTTAAAATCAGGCAACAATAACAGCCACTTTACATGCGAGCGGATGGGAAATCCCCAAGCCAACTCTGTTACCGTGGCAACTTCGGCTACTATAGTTTCAATGGTTACCATGGCATCCATGAGTACTGTTTACCTTGGTTACGTGCGGTATCTCCAGCCGCTCATATAACTCTGACGTCACTGACGCCAACCATAAAGGCTGAACACACATACACGACGATCAAGTAATAACAGTTTTACAAAATGGGATAGCCACAGGTTGTCTATTCTCCTGTCAATTAATTGGTATAAATTCGGTTTCAGCTGGCTGAGGATAGAGTCCAACGGCCGGCTATTTTAAGAACGGTAGGTTTCATAAATGACACAAAGTTTTGGGGCCAGCTGGTCGAGAAACAGCTTCTCAAGAAAGATTATTCTTTATAAAGACTTTGTACTCTTAATTAAATAATAAGTCGTCCCTCCTTGTTAGACATATGACTATAAAAACCTTGCGACAAATGTGTTATCTGGAAATACAGACATAAAAGTATAAATCAAATAAACGCATAATATGGTTCAAGATATATTAGAACATAATTTGCATTTTAACATTTATATGTATTAAGCAGACTTCGAATAAACCACGACAAAGACAGCACTGGTAAAAAAATTAACAGCTGCACCGAACATGAACTAACATGGCGGCTTCACCGATTGGACGTCACACGTTGAAAAATATTTGTACAAGTCCAGCCTCCAGTGTAAACAGAAACTAAGTATCTGCGTTATACTTGATGAAGTTAATTTCAACATGGCACACGAGTTGTAGAACTTTCCAGTAAAGGCCAACTATTGTATAACCGAGACTTGAGACCAACGCCCCAAACCGCTAACAACTTCTAAAGCCGAAACCAATTATACATATCAACACACTCACATATAGAAAGTTGCCTGGCTTTGAAGACTACGCCTTGCGTTTAATACATAACTTTCAGAGGAAAGTTAATGACTTTGTTTTAGTGGTATGTAATTAAGTAAAACGGAACAAGACTTTCAGCTGCAGTTCAGAACCTATCCATAGATAACAGATCACAATGTAAGAAATTCACAATAAATATCAAACCACAGATATAGCTATTATCAAATCCTCATATTTTATAACTCCATAGTTCTGTACAGCAAAAAGCGAGCTGTGGGTTAAGATATTTTGAAGATGTTTAATTGGATTCATTTGAAAAAGATGCAGGCTTATCTGTTCCTGGATTATTTATTTCACTTATATTTTAACAGTTCACTGCATAT
The DNA here is from genome assembly GCF_000696155.1 of Zootermopsis nevadensis. The sequence continues at coordinate 371,783 of NW_019059784.1, read as the reverse complement.
CGTATTGCTACGTACGTAACCAAATGAGGATTGTCCAAAAACGCGAGTTTAATTTTTGCAGTTATAAATATACATTCTGTCAGCTCTGTTTAAAATAAATTTATCACGCCCATAATTCTACCTAAGTAGGTATATATCATCAACCCAAATAAACACTTAAACATTTCAGATTTCATTACAACGATCATAGTTTTCTGTCACTAAAATATGTTTTTGATTTCCGTGTCTTCGACTACCGGAATACAAAAGACACTAGCCTTTCGCCGAAGTTAGTTCTAGAAAATCCCCGCGAAGTTTAGCCTTATGGGTAAAAATGGGGTGAAGAGGACCAGAGACAAGCGAAACATAATATTAATATGTATAGCTAATAAGCATGCAAATATTATTGCTGCTGTTTACCGGGATAAGTTGCCAGTATGATCGAACACAAGGGCAACAATCATTTCGAAAAACTGCGAAAAGTACAGCTGAAGTAGACTCGGTGTAGCACGATGTCTACGCAGCACAGGCGGGCGGATTCTGGCTGTTGTGTATTACTCCGCGCGCCTGCGCAAGAGCGAGGGATTTACGCCGATGAGCAAAAAATATTATCACAATAATTTGTCCGCGAATAAACAAAACCTCGATACGAAAATCCCCGCACGAGAAATCCTGCTGTACTTCAAATTAAGGTTTATGATTTTGATACCCCTGGTGGTACAAATATATGAAGAACTGAAAGCGAAAACGTGAAGCTAGACAAGGAAAGATTCTGTGGACTGCTAGAGAAAGAGATAGGGCCACGTGGATAGAGCTGTGTGAGTGATAAGGCGTGAGAAACGTACCAGCCAGCCTTTTTTTTGCTGCATCCCTCAAACCACTATTCACTGCAACCCTCGCAATTCCAACCCCCACAAACAGAGATATAGAAAATATAAATGTAGCCCTGGCAGTATGGTCTTCGTCACGAAATCCGTCAATCTGATAGTTTTTCACGGCTGTCCAATGCGAGAAAATTCCACGACTTTGAAAGCCATTCATCTCCAAGTCTCAGTTGGACTGTAAGCCGCGTGGATATGAGACATATGTAGAGGCTACCTGACAATTCTGTCCCTTTCCAAACACGACAGCGTTTCTTGTTTATTTTACGAGTATGTACTACTGACATCAAATGGGCGTTACTGTAAAGATGATTTCATGTTTCACGATCAGTTGCGTGATGGATGAACCATGCAGGCTGAACCAGAAATACAGAAAAAACCATACACACACTTCGCTGCTACTGTACTGCGGAATATGTGTGTGATAATTCATTAGACAAATAATTTGTTTAGAAAATTCACAAGTCCTTTCATCTTAACCACCCTACATATTCTCTGGGCATTACTGGACCCATAAGGATGAATATCTTCTATAAGATTAATTTGGCAAAGCACATACAATGCGAATTAGAAATAAATAAGATTACTACATTTTCTTCAAACAAGATGTAGGTCTATACTTTTTCTATGTCTACTATCTCATAAAAATACAAAATCTTCAAACTTTATCAGAAGTTCACACGACGTCCAGGTAAAGTCTATCAATGTCAAGAAGTTAGAAAGAACTACCAAGAAAATATGATTTCCACTGGAACACAACAAATACATTTATAAAACTAACCAAATTCCACCTCACTGACATCACAAACATTTAAATAGTTTTATAAATTAAGAGCAAAAATATGTTCTTCAAAAGCGACACAATAATTTACAATTCTTTAGCAAATTAAACGGAGGACTGACTATTCATTCATACAATTATCAGTGTTGTCCCAATTTCCACGACAATGTATACACTGAAATTTGACACACTGAACACTGGGGGCTGGTTAGAGCTGCATCTGATACTGCATTACTCTTCTGCTCACGATGAATCATGTCCTGTCAACTGTGCACACTGGTTTGATACAAACTGTCGGTTTATGTGGCGTGTACGTGCACATGATATGGAATACTCGATCAATTATGATATTGTACCTGTTAAATAATTATAAAGATTAATGATCGAGATCAACATGTAGGTGTTTTTCCCATTAATCCCATAATATTTATTTCCCAAATAAAATAAATAATTTTGAGAACTTCATGTTTCTTAAGACTGAAAAACTTGTTGATATATAACAATAATTTCTGTTCAAATATGAGGACGTTGTTTTTCAAAATTTTGTCGCAAATGACGTACTGGGAATCGACAGTAAGGAGCCAAAGATATATTTATAATAAAATTCGGGAAATACTTGTTATAATTCACTTCAGTATGGTTTTCCCATCTCTGAATAAAACAATCTGGAATAAAATATATAAAAATGAAAAAATACGCACACACTTATGCACACTTGTTTATTGTGTCTTATTGTTTTTGTTGTGTCCTTTTGTTTATTGTTTTGTTCTGTCTCATTGTTTTGTATGTTATTGTAGGACACTGCCACCGGGTATAAACCCATTTGCAGTCAATAATAAATAATAATAGCCTTTTGTGATACCTGAAGGTTCACAAAGGCCTGCCGCCAGACTATATACTCAACCAGTTGAATCCAGAAATCCAGCCCACAGTCTCACACTCTTATTTATTTAGGGTTAATTTTATTATCTTTTCACCTTCTTCCAGGTCTCTCAATGTTATAAAACCCATAACAACAACAATAAAACATCATTTTAACAGATGGCAAACTGCAAACCGGAGAAACTTAGAACATGTTTAAGACATGGGTTATATATTTTTACAACACCTTAAAATTATATTCCTATCCTTCGCGTGACTAGCGATCGACCTGGCTACCACCTACAGGTACTTTAGTGTAATAATATCCATAAAATGTGTTCCTATTCTTGTTCACACGCTTGTTTGAAGCTTCAGCCAGGCGGCTCGCTTTAATCACTCCAGTCCATACCAGAACGTAGTATTTTTCCACTTACAACCGATGCCAAACGTTTAAGACACATAGCCGGTTAATTATCCACGTTACGTAATCACGTTTTAATGCTCAAAGGTTATGAAATAGGAAACGATCTTGCAGAACGTCGTCTAGCAGTGTACGAGTTTCTTTTACAAATTAAGGGATATCAATACTATGATATTGATGGCATCAATTAATCTGTTTTAACGATACTGTACGAGTAAAACAGAGGTACATTAACAACCATGAAAAAATCAAAACAATTTTGAGGTTCCATAAGTAAACAACTAACTAACAATTCGACTTTAAAGGACAGAACCCTTTTTCAGATGCTAATAGTTTTTTAGCTGGTCAAGAAATAACTTGTCTTTTCATGAACCAAAAATATCGTTGTTAAAAATCTACAACACTACACGGAATCACAACGGAGAAGAGATTCAACTTCATTCTAACTTAAAAATGTCTGGATAAATAATTAAGGTAGCTTAATGTCCATGGGCATAAAGAGATTAAGTAGTTCATTACTGTATCTTCTGAAGAATTTGTAATTACAGCCAAGGTGGAATATTTTATAATTAAATTTGGCGTCTACTTTAACCTGATACTGGGCGTCGATCTACTAAATTTCTGAACAGCCTACCTGCAGTCAGATCAACAGTTAGGCCCCGCCAGCGTCAAAATTATCTTTATCACTTTCAAAATGTGGATAACGTAATAATATTTTATATGTCCGTCTTATTTTCTTTGTTCCTTGGTTATAAATATGTGTGCTGATTCGCACGTTTATGTAATCAGTTGTAAATACAGACTTCCTGAGGTGGTCTCGCGTTCCAAACTGAGTTCACATCCTTTTAGTAATGCAGCAAACACTGAAGTTAATGCTACGTATTTGTTTACCGAAACGCAGGCCCATACTTGTAAGTAGTTTATGTGAATAAAACAGGATTAAAGTTGCCTGCAATTCGCCTACTACGTTAGAGAATCAATAGAAGGAAAGAGACAAATCTTAAGTTGGGTAAATCCGGTGATTGTCATTTTGTAGGGGTTTAAAACTTATCTGAAGCACAATAGTAATTTTGAAGACAACATGACAAAATGTATATTTATTTATGCACTATTTATTTATTTATGCTTAAACCAAGCATACATAAAAATCAGTACCACCCACAACACATACTATTATAGGAGTATGAATAAGCAACTAATATTGGTACGGGAGTGGACCTACGCTCTGCAGCGACACCTACCAGACGGTTTTGACGCTCTAATGTCAGCGAGCTGCAAATAGATTCCTTCCACTTCGTGGGAGTTACAGATTGAAAGAACTTCTAGTGACGGGTCTAAAGAAGTGTCAGTGACCAGGATTCAGACTCCGTTTGAGGTGACAGAAATTTTAATTTGAAACAAATTATTAGAAACCAACTAAAAGAATTGTTGCAAGTATAAAGGCACTGACGCAAGTTAAAATTACGAAGTTACGACAATTTGCAGACTTGAGGCACAGGAAGTAACCGAAAATAAAAAAAAACTAAACAAGACGCTTAATAATTTATAATATTCAACAAATATTGCTAAGTATAGAACAAGGAAGGAGGATAAGATAGATGGGAGATGTATTTTTTATTCTTGGTTTATTAACAACGGTTTCAATAAATCAGATTACATGCCGCTAAATGACAGCATAATTAGTGATTAATGAATTCGAAAAGGTGTGGAAAGATGCGGTTTTTGCCTTATTTGGAGCGTTAGTACACATGACCCAGATCTTATTTTATAGCAGATGTCATTTGTGCTATTTTAAATTAAAATTATGAAAATGCACATTTTACAGAACTACATTTCGCTTTGTTTTCAAAAACGTTACTCCCTATTATATTTGTAATAGGACCACGCCAATACCGACAGATAAAAAATGAACAAGAAAACAATAATATAACAAAAATTTCAAAACAGTAAAAATAAACTAAGAAATCTGCAAAAGTTGTCAGAATTTCTATGGAAGTTATCTGAAGTTCAATTTGTCCTGCGTAATAAAAACAGGACATAAAACCCATTGCAGTCAAATATTTCCTTCATGGAGGCGCAGAAACTTCATTTAAGTAACAGAAATTAGTATATTTATGGCGCAGATCAGAAAGAATTTTATTTCAGACGTAAAGGGTGCACTGTGAATGAGTACAGTAATGGATAAGACGCCAAATACAAAGTCCACATCTTACATTGCACTGGGACAGCAAGGAAACTAGTATCTGTCTACAGCTAGCACGAAACAGGTTCATATCTGTTGTTATTCTCTTTTGAAGAGAATAACTTAAAATGCAACGTTACTAATTTCTATGGTCACGTCTGCTCATTACCTTCAATAACCAAACTTATCGGGCGAAATATCATATAAGAGAACCACAAAAGATAGCTAAAAGTGTAACAGTTCTGAATATTATTAGAAGATAAAACGGTTAGAATCCCGGCTGGAACACAAACCAGTATTTTGAAATGGTCCACGACCAGTCCTTCAAATTTCGTTATACGTGATCATTCATTAGATTCTAATGCCATCTTCAGGTGATGTAGTATCGTTGAGTGACCTCCGGTCAATTTAAATTCGTATATTACCCTGGCCAATGCAGAAACTAGCAACTCTCTCACTTCCCACACGTTTACTTAAAATTACGACGGCAGTTTGCAATACTTAAAAGTGTGACAGCACGTGTAAAGCCTGGAACTGACTTTCCATAAACGCATGGCTATTATACTGGTTGAAATGCACAATACTGAAGTCTGAAAAATAAGCATTGGAAAGAAAACGACGTAAATTTATTAAATCTGTTGTTTGCCTGAAACGAAAAACTACACAAAGCTGCTATTTGGTTTTGCTCTGATAATGAATATAGTCCAAATTTTCCAAATTTTAATTATTTATTTTCATTAGTCATTCAGACAATTTAGTGAAACATTCAGCCAGCTCATACTATGAACTGGGTTATCTAGTTGGTAATCAGTAATGTTTAAATAAATAATTACAGTATATCAACTTAGTATCTATGCTATTGTCAGATTTGATCTGAGACTCACGCTACACATTTAACTATTTTCTGGTAGTAGAATACGATTACTAAATATTAATAACACAAAATCTAGCCACTGAACACTAAGATTCAATTCCGTCTACTTCTGAGCCAGAGAACCTGATTCACTAAGACACACGTTAGTGTTATCCTCCAAGTTTCATCTCGGTTTTCAAAGTGCCTGTTTACCAAACGATTTCCCACCAAAGTTCTGTAAGCATTTCTTGTCTCTCCCATCTTAGCTGCATGCTTAAACATCAAAGCTTCCTTGGTAACAGTATCCTAATAGCACTTTCACGTTCAAATCAAGCAGTTTCTCGTGACTGAATATCCTAAACTGGTTATATTACTTAAGCCTCCTTACGTGTAAATATTTTCCGTGGACCTTTGTTTCAAAAACGCTTAAAATATATATTAGATGTAAACTTACTAATACATTTTTGTTTTTGTTTTATAAATACTGGCCTTCAGTGCTTTGTGAAGCAGATAAAAAACGACAGCTTTTAAACTGAATAATAACAAGGGTTATAGAGTGTATCCTTCAAGCAAATTCATCACGAATTCCAATTCTATTTGTTAGTGTTGGTCAAACATAATTGAATTTATTAACATTTTAAAATAATTTATTATGCTCAGCTATGGATATTGCTAGTTCTGTTTTCATGCCGTATAATGATCACATTACAATACTACGAATGGAAAATAATAATACCCACACAACAGACTGTCATAATTTATTACAAATAAAAAATAAAAAATCATATGTATTCATTCATAGACAAAAAGGGTAATACTGGGTGCGGAGTGTTAAATGACCTGTATGTATAACCACCTAATTAGTGAATACATCGAACACTAAATTTATCGCCGCAGACTACTATACCAGAATCACATTTTTAACTACACCAAACAATTAAAACCTGCAAATCGAAACAAAGTTCTGTAAAACCCAAGTAGTTCCATGCTCAGAATCCCAAATGTCCAGCAATTTAAATGCATAACACAGTTATGAGTATTATGAACTGCAATCGAATATATAATAAATACATGGGAACATCTAAGTTGTTCCAGCACACCGGGTCCTGAGGGAAATTACATCGGCAGTTCAAGTTGCTGAGTGTACAGTATTAAAGCTCCACGTTTCGATTGACACTCGGAAGCAGATGAACGCAGGAAAGGAGGTTGACCTAGAAATTCTACCACTTTTTAAAACTGCCATGTCACGAGAGCGATTCGCGAAGTGAAGAGCAGACACCTTATTGAATAGTGTTGTGTGACACTCCAATGAAATTTTGTAGAACTCAAAACAAAAAATCGAAACAAGAATTAAATGAGACTACAATATGATCACTTTAAACGGACATGAGTCAAAGTTGTCAACATGGATATCATAACCCAAATATACAAGCCGTGAAGCTCATCATTAAGCAATTTTTTCCATGATCCTCCTTAACACTCTGTTCTCAAAGACCCTCAATATATTTGTTCCCTGAAAGTGAGAGACCAAGTTTCGCACCCATACAGAAAAACTGACAAATCACACTTTTGTCTATTTTAATCTTTAGTTTTTTTAATACGATACGGGAGGGCAAACGATTTTGGACCGAATGATAGCAAAGCATTCCCTGAATTTAAACTGTTCTTGATTTCGCCATGAATGTCATTCTGACTTGTTAGTGTCATCTCCAAGTACTTGAACTCTGTCACACATTTGAACGAATCGTCAGCTAACCTTATATTCTGGTTCTGTGCTGAATTGTGATACCAAGACATGATTATACACTTCGTCTTTTCCGAATTTATTTCTAGACCAACATCCCTACTAACCCTTAAAAGTGTTTCTGTGTTCGCTTTTAAAGTATTTATATTATCGACCAACAAATTAATATCATCAGCACAGACCGAAACCTGATGTGTTCCATTCAATTCCAAGCCGCCTTGACTTTCTTGGACTCTCCTGATGGCATATTCTAGGGCAAAACTGAAAATCAGAGGCGAAAGAGCGTCTCCCTGTTTCAGGTAACGAACAAATGTTTACCTACACGAATTTTGCTAGAGGTTTCACTTGAACCTCTTTAATTAGACTAACTAGCTTTTTAGGTACAACAAATATAAGATAGTTTTGTGATACTAACTTGTTACTCATCTTCAACAAAGCAAAATATTTCGGTTCGCGGCTTAATGATAGGTCTCCTACATACCTTTCTGCTGGATAGGTAACATAAACCGCTTAATGAAAATAAGATCTATCTTTTGTTAAACTTAGACGTAGAAGTCGAAAGAAAATTGAGGGCATGTAATGCATCTCCTTAGAACTGCAAAAGAAAGAAACACAAAGAAAATGAAAGCGCAGCCATTTTGTAAACGTCAAAAGACGCTTCCCACGTAGCAGTCTGAGAGTAATTTGACGAAAACAGCTGCCCCTGAAAGAGGGGAACTACATAACGAAGGAGTCCATAATTTGTATTCTTCACCAAATATTATTAGGGCGATAAAAATGAGGCGGGTGACTTAGGCGCTGACATAAGAGCGTCAAGAATATTTAAAATGTATACGACAATTTTAGTCACCAAACCCTAAGGGAAGAGACAGTTTGGGAGACCTCAGCATATAATGGACTTTAATTTCAAAACGGATCTAAAGAAAAATGGTATGTAATGACGTGGACTGGATTAATCTGGCTTTAGATAAGGTCCAGTGGTGACCCCTTGTGATCACGATAATAAACATTCGCGTTGCATAAAATACGGGGAAAGTCTTGATCATCGGTGATATTATCAGCCTTTGGAGAAATAATGTCTTATGGAGTTACTTAATTAGTGGGGTCTAATGAATTTTATCTACAATGAAGGAGGCTGCTGACAATCCTACATACAATTATCCCGCCTTCTCAATTCCGCACATTCAGTCGCTATCTTCCTACTGTGATGAGTTCTGCACACAGGTCGTTAGCAGTTTTATCTGGAAATATCTTGCCCTTCACGATTTCCTGTCCACAGTCTGTTGTTCGCTTCTCTATTTACGCTGTTCGTGTTAGTTTTAATTAATATTTAATTGGTATTGTTTGCTGTTTCAAATAAGAATATACAGGTATTTGTACTATATATTTATCTTATTTAGCATTACCACGAGACGTCGTACCTCTAATCACTGCTTTAAGATGAATTAAATCTCACTTACACCGACTTTATGCTTTCAGGTTGCAACTCTTAACTCAAATGTAACTGGAGTGCGTAAAATTACGCGTCACCTGACACATTTCTAATTTCAGGACAAATAAAACTATTACACTTACATTGTTATTAGTGTCCAAATTACACTAGGTTTCACAATGCTATTTTAGATCCGTGGATTCCAGATGAATAAAATTTCCGAACGATTCTGGGTTATTGCGATACACTTCGAGGGTCCACGAATTCGGCGGCTTAATCAGCTCCCACCAACCAACTTCCTACATGGCGTAGAGTTATAATACGTTCTCTTCACGAAGGTCTGCTGCCTTCATGATGATGGAGGCAGCAAGGACCCCTGAAATGTTGGTAACCTTCTACCAGACCTCAAGGCGCTACAACCCAGAAGACAGCCATATTTGTCCTTACCACCGTCAGAAACTCAAATCCTACTTGAATGTTGTATATTTGTTGTATAGGTCCTATTTATATTTATTTGCATACTAAACTACGAGTAGATGAATTCATTCAGCCCTGGTATGGTTGTATGGTTTTTGAAATATAAAACAGCCTTTTTCAGTTGCGTAACATTTAGGGAAGGTGAATATGACGGTGCGCTGATGTTCATCATTTTTGTATTTGTTATAAGCAAAATGCCAGTGGAATATCAACTTTTATGTTTGTCATGCGAATGGTAAAACGCAATTCCTATTTCAAATGAGATTTGATGTCATGGAATTCGTGGAATACCTCATTCCATAGTTTGGACGGCTGCTGCATTATGTAGCGGAAGACCTGAGATCGGCACATACGCCATTATTTTCCTTGTGATGTTTGTTATTAACTGCTTAAATGTCTTACTCACACAGTTGTACCTTAGCGCAGGGGTTCTCAAACTTTTCCAGATCGAGGGTCAAATTTGCATTTGCTTATCTGCTCGCGAGCTGCATGGTTATAAATGAGAACCATTTAACGAAAATTTCATAAAAATTTAATTAAAATTAGGGCCCACCAACAAACAGATTCACACCTCACTTAATACACTTGTTTTAAAAATCAGTCATTAATGAGATATTTGACGTTGTTTGTGTTGAACATTGTTTGAACACCACTTCTAATTTCTGTTGTCGTTATTCAGATGCATCCGTCTACGTGCTCATGAGAAAGACCTGTCTTCGTTCTTGATTTGACGTTCATGGTTAAACTGTGCCTGAGCCTACAATTGCTAACAGACATAATCATTACCATACACGGAAGACAATAACGAAGCGAGTATTTGACATCAGCAAACTGTCACGATTAGTACAAAACACATCGATGGGTTGGCGGTTCTAAACCCCTGCCTTAGGATGACAATTTGACTTATCGAATTAGTTGAAAAGTGGGCTAAGTACTGTATTGAAGACATAGGCAATGACATGCAAGTGTTTACTCTGGGTCAAAGTAGCTCTTCGTCTTTATAATTTCCCCCCTGCTTACTCCTCAGACTGCGGGTACAGAGTCTTTGGCATGGAGGACGGCTGCGTGAACTTAGGCTACCGAACCAGTTAGTCGCACAAAAATAAAAATTACGTCTTCGGAAATTCCAGGAGCAACTTTGAACTCCTGAGAGTATGTATTGGATTCAAACGGCCTAAGATATGAACCAGAGGCGGGCTCTTGTGAAAGGGCAATTAACAGTTTATACCTAAAAAGACAGAAAATCTCTTGACCAGCTTCTCTCCTTGTTAATTTCGTTACTCACCCTTTGTTAGCCTCATTGTCCTGGAGCCCTCTTTGGCGGAGAGCAGCCCGTTGCACGTGGCATCTCCCGATTGCGCTACGTCGTACGTCGAGCGCCTCTCTCGGCCCTGCCCTTGACTGCGCTCATACACGAAGCAGCGATAGCGATCCTCATCGCTGTGCGCCATGGCATGATGAAGTTTGCCCACCAGGTAGCGCGTCGAACCGTCCTTCCACGAGGCTAGGCACACCAGCTCTTCGACTGAAAGCAAGCGATGACACAAGTTAGCACGCATACATCACGCCCAGATTTTATTGCTACTTCATTAAATGTGACGGTGTGGGCCGAATCAACAGTCAAAGTCAAACCAACTGGACATCCAGCTACAGAGAAATATAGGCAAAAGGAAAACAAAGTTGTTTTCCGGGTTGCGGACTTCTAGGTACATGACGTTTCGTAGTATCACACTAGTTTCATCTTCCGGGCTTCTGCAAGTCCTCACCGCCGTGGGGGCCTCAGATCTCAATATTGCCAACTGTTTGGTGCATGATGGTGATCAGATGCACGAGAACATGTGTTACCAGACGGAGCCTTAATCACAGATGGCACCAACATAGACTGTAACTGATCTAAAATCAAGCAGGGTTTCTCCAAGCTCAGACACATTATCGTGGTTCATAACTATCCCTACTTGTCCTGACGTGTGTGTAATGATATTGGTTACCTATCTGGCATTTAACTGACAGGGGGGTAACACAACCTTGCTGTACCATACTCACCCTACAATGGATTTCGCTTACTACTCGAACGAACGTTTGGAATATGACGCCCAATGGTCTCTCTTCCATTTCGCCCACACTTGAATGTAAGTAACTTGAGTTTTAGAGCCATAAATCCAAGCTTATGTTCACATTTATGCAAGTTCACAACATGAAAATAAAAATAAAGTGGCGACAACTGAAATAACGCTTTCTGCTGTCCTTGTAGCTTCTACCCCCCCTCCCCCGGACCCTCAAACTGTGTGAAATATCAAATTTATTGTTGGGGGGGGGGGAGAAACTATTTGGTTAAGGAAGAGGATTGGGAAACGGAATCAGCTCAGTTCATCTAGTACATTTACGAAGACGTTAGCTTCAGAAGATAGAGAATCCTCCCTTTCAAGTTCTTGGGATTGGTTCGTTGGACTGCAGAGGTAAGACGTGACTCAATCGTGCTATTAACTTAACAAAGGACACCGCCATTCTTAATGGCTTTCACTCTACCCAGCGTCTCCTGTCGTTAGAATCTAATCTTGCCTAAGCCCTAATGGCTTCCGGTACTGCAGTCCGTAGAAAAAGTTGATGCACTCAGAAGTGGTCACTAACAAATAGCGTGTATTGTTATTTATAACTGCGGATGGTCTAGGGCAGTTACATGCCAAATTCTGTATTCTGAAATTTATAAAGAGGAGCACCATTTATCCACTTCCTTGCACCGACTTCTATAGAAGTATCTAATGCAGTAAAAAGGCATTATGTTACCTCATCTTAAGTGACGGGAATCGACTAAAACAATTTTGAAACCGGACGCCAAGGAAAATATTTGGACCTAAGACAGTAGAAGTGAAGATTGCGAAATGTGTGTAATTAGAAGCTTCACAGATTAGGTTCGGTGAAAATAAGAAACTAACTGCACGAAGTAGTGCCCTTGAGAAGCTATCAGTTAGGCCTATGCTTAGCTAGTCTAGACATTTCCCGCTTTATATGTAACCCGAATGTTCATTACCATGTTCCCTAGAGTCCGCCACCGGTCCACATCCTGAATCAGATGAATGAAAATCACGCCCTTCAACTCTAATTCCGCAAAATTCTTTTCAATATCATCTTCCTCCTATGCCGAGTTATTCAGACTTCCAACCAAACCCTTGTACACACTTTATCATGCGCGCTACATGCCCCACCCATCTCGTCCTCCTCGATTTATCATTCTAATAAAATTTGGTATAGACAGCGTTATATAACTTTTAAAACACAAAAACCCCGAAACGCTGACGCAATTTCAAGTACCAACAGTATTCAATCTGAAGCCAGGTTCCATTTTATTCTATCTTAACCGAATTTCTGCTTTATTCAACTTACAAAACCGTTTTTAGCTTAAGAGAGAAATTACGGCAGAAACAGCTGCTGAAAGCCATTCAAGTGTTCAAAAACTATGTCAAGTGCAAACGAGGTCAGATTTTTTTTCTGCGTAATAAAAATCAGGATTTATCGGGTTACATTTGTTTAGTGTGTAGGCTTAAAACAAAATTACGGAAACCGATAACTGCCAGTTTTACTAAAAAAAAAGTTTATAATACTTTTTACCTATCGGATTAATATCTTTAGTTAGACCGTCGTAAGGAAGAAATCCTGACGGTAAGAAAGAACATTTTAGCCTTTCAGAAAGTAGGAGTCAAATGGTGGGAATGTCAAAACGTAAGCACATTTGAAGTATTTCTAAACATTCTATGTTTCATACACAGATTTTAGAAACGTTCATAAACCTGAAGTTTATTGACAGCGTAAGGGATAAACATATTTTAATGAAATTTAGTGCATGGTAATAAAAAAAATCATCCGGCCACCTCCATTTTCATTCCATTAGGACTATCTTAAGACTGCTTTATAGGAGCATAAATAATTCTTTGCTTCAAAACGACTGCAGGTTACAGTTTATTTGTTACCATGGTTACCTGAGGAAGGGGAATCCTCTCTGATGACACGACCCTGTTAGACGCCCCACCAACGCGGATGCCATTGATCACAGCCAAAATCAGGGCTCTCTAGACTGAACTTCGTTTTACTTAGTGTTTTGTGGACTTACAACTTCATGGAACACAATGCAACATCAAAATAGCATTTGAACCACATCAAATGTTCTTCTTTTTGTGTGGAACGCAGAGCGTGAACAAATTAAGACCAACGAATGGAGTACCCAAGACTTGTTCACACCTCAGACTTCCCTTTCCTCTTTAAGTTTTAATTAACTTCTCAGTCCTGCCCCTCCCCAACCCCCAAAAGCAGGTCACTCCCCAATTGCTTTCAGGGGATTTGACTACGTAAAATCAGAACAAACCATACGGATAGGCATGAAACCACAACAATGAAGTGACCGCGCAATTTGCGGTTCTTTTGTTACTCGAATTCTCTCCGCCACCACGTGATGGAGGTACGGTCACACCGCACTTATCGTCCGCTGAGTTGAATTTTGTATAATGTGAAAAGAATCGCTAGTTCACTTAATCCAAAATCAAACCTAAACCTTTGTGTCTGATTGAGTGAAATAACTTACGCGCAGGGAAATTTCGACATCAATCACGAGTAAAGCAAACGAGGAAAATTTCGACAAAAATGAACAACAGAAGAGCAAATACAATTGTATTTTCCTTCTTTCATTAAACAATACATTGTATCGTAACTTAAAGGCAAAAAAACAGGTAAAAACAGCGTGTTAGTCATTTGCCTACCATGTACAATGTCCTTTTCAAATGCCTAGTTCAGTGGCCACAATGTCGCCAGCCACCAAAAGAAAAAACATATATTCAAGCGAATTGTTCCATTTCTGCAACATGACAGAAACAAAGGTCTATCATGATGAAAAATTTCTAAGTATGGTAACGTGAGTAACTTGTGATATCACATTAAAATAAATGTCAAGGTTTCTACAGATCACGTAGCATGATTAGAATAACGAAATGTATCAGTTAAACCTAAAACGTACGATGGGTTTTATATATGGTTAGGATAGGGCAATAAGGAATGCATATAAAATTTTGGTTTGGAAACTCTTTTGAAAACCAGAAAACAGATACTAGGATAACATTAATATGAAGAATATGAGAACGAAGCTGGCTCATAAGACAGTATATGACACCATCGGTTAAGGAACATTCAGGTTCCATAAAAGGGGGGGAATTTCTTGAGTTGAGCGACCACTAACTCCTCAAGAAGGATTCTGTTCCATACAGTCTGCTGGTTGCCCAAACTCACATGCATAGACTGTGTGTGCCACACCCTTCCGATGTGACTCGAAAAGTCGACTTGTCTCCGCTTTCATTGCGTCTGCCTTCACAGTGCTGCCTAAAACTTGTTTTACCACTTCAATGAAGTCTGTGTTGTTTTCTTACAACTAAACCTCAAAGCGATCCCAAATTCTGAGAGCAGGCTGGGGCGTTCGTAGAGCTTCGAGCACGCTAATTACAATGCCACTATAAGAGGAAGCTGGAAAATGTGTCGGTATATCTTGTATAACACGAAAACAACTTCAAAAAATAACTTCTGATTTACTATATTAACCACGGTATACAGAATGCTCTAAAAACCGAAGAGACTGATTTCATAAGGTGAACCTGCTATTTCTATTTGGTTCGATTCACTCGATTAATGCCATTACAGCCAACAGACTACTGCTGCTGCCATTAATGCTAATAAAACTGCTATTTTGCAACTACTGCTAAATTACTTCTACATTAGTTTTCTAGCAGCCGTCACAAAATTGCATGTTTCAAGGTCACAGCAACACGATCAGTGAAGCCCGGTGAATGAAGACAACTCAGAACTCGCAGCGCATAAAAGGCAGTAACCGCGCATGCAATTTCGTGATGTCTACTATAGCTCTTTTTTACAGGCTTCAGGAAATCTGTAGCAATGTGTAAGGGCAAGATGTAACCATCGATACATGGATGTATGTGTATCGATATTTTTACAATGGTGTATATAATACAACTGAGTTCTTCTGGGACGACTACAAAGGGCTCGTGTTATTGGCCAAAAATTAATAAAGGGTTCATGAAAGCCACTTCCAGCCCCATGCAGCACACCCGTTTTCATGGTTGCGAAAATGTCGAATGTGTTCTTTCGGGTTGCATACCATACACGGCGTTACAAACCAGAAGGTTCTCACAGCGGTGAGTGAAACGATGTCTTCTGGGTTGCAGCGCCGAGTGGTCTGGCAGGAGTTTACCAACGTCTCAGAGGTTCTTGCTGACTATAATCACGGCAATGAATACTAAATAACATAACGAAGCCTGATTTTAGTTTATTATTAAGACATACGTTCGTTTCATTACATATAACTTACAATTTTGTATTTTTGCCCTGATGTTTTTGTTTTATTCCTGTATTAGTTTTGCAACATGCTATGCTCTGAAACACTGTTCGCATGAACCAGCTCAAACCTACCCTGCTGCTTACTCCAAAACCTCGTTGTTATGTCAAGATACACAGACAAGTGTCAACTACAGAACTGTCGACGTTAGCTTACGTTATGATTAAGCCGCATATTCTGTATAGTGTTTCGCAGTGGCGCAGTGCAGGGCATAAAGAAACGTATCGACCAGACAGCACTAATCGCTCACTGTAATTACCTTGTCACACAGACAAGCAAACACCTCTTCGAAAATACACCCTTGACTAGGATTCAACACTACCATGATTAAGAGATGTTTCATGCAATAGGCGTTTCCCAAACAAGTGAGATAATTTAGAAAACTAACACGGTTACTGATAATGAAATTCATGTTCAGAATTATACTCTGGCGGAAAGACAAAAATGTTAAGTGATTACATTTCTGTATTCACAGCTAGGCTAAATTTTAATTTCAAATTTTGTAGTTGAAATCATCATCAAAGCAAACCACTCTATTATGAAATATTTTGAAACCAATAACCGCATCAGCAGAGTCAAAGCCTGCAAATTAACACGATCAAGAGCCATTTGCATCCACCTCCGAGCCTCATACCCCATCTTAAGACACATCTTAATTTTATCTTCCCATCTCCTTCAAGGTCTCCCAAGTCAAAATGTTCCAAGGGGTTTCCCGATCAAATTTTTGATATATTACCTGTCTCCCATAACATAGCTCTATGTTCTTCACTTAATGTGAGACATCGGATTCCACACTAACATAAAACAGCGAAAATACACTTTTCAATATAATTCAATTTCCGAAAAGTAATTCTCGTTCTATCATATTCTGATTTTTATACATTGTGGAAAAGTGACATTACGTCAATCCGACTAAGAACATGGATTTATTGGTCTCATTGAGAAGTTTATAGTAGCTCAGCTGGTCAAGAAATTTCACGCCATTTATGCAACCAAATGGTTCCTTACCACCGTGTTCACAGAAGCCGAAAATATATTCTATAATGAAATTACAAACAGGAGAGTCGGTCCTTCGACGGTAACTGAACTGGGTGCATTTTGAATCCCAGCCAACTGAAAACTGCTAAACTAAACCTGTTCGGTGGCGAGAAACAAGCTACTTACTATTCCCTTCTTCCGTTCAGAACTGATTACTTTATTCTCACTTAAAGAAGCCAAGGACCTCAAGAACGTTGTCCGATCGTGTCTGAATTTTCAACAGGCTTGGTGCTGGAACATAACAACGCTCGGGCTTAAGGAGAGTTGTAACGTACAACTCAACCATTCGCTCTGAAATTCATTAACTTCATTCTGCTCAATTTCCTTTCCTCATAGGCCTATAATTACATCTAAAAAGTGTTTCGCATTGGATTTTAATGCAGTCATGGTATAGAAAACCTATCACACGACATCAATGTCAACATCTTAGGAAATCAGTTCGTTGCTCAGCTATTACATCATGAAAATCAATTAAATGTGCGGCTTTTCATATAACTTTAAAACACGCTACACTTCTTCGTCTTCGTAAGAAACAACAGCACCAACTACCGAAATGCAAAGATCGTGCTTTCGTTACAAATTATAGACCTCCTATAAAGAACGTCGGTTAATATCTACCAAACTGCACGGTGCAACTGTCCAGAAGACAGTCGGCGCGAGATACTCAAATCTCACAAAATTAAATTCATCAAACATCTTTGTTTGGAACCCGTAGCAATTTAAACACATTATTTCAGTACTATTATAGACGAGACATTAAATGTATTTGGACAGGCATGACCACCTCATTGCGTTTTATTTACTGCATAAAACAGCACAAATTTCACTGTAATCACCTCGAAATATGAGCAGTGTTACATAGGACTATTTTTTCCGTACTGCAGAACGAAGAAGGAGAATCTCAATGCAAAGAATTCAGTTGCCTAAGGGACGCAAGGGGTGGATACAGAATTTTGGTAGGGAATCCTTTTGGAAAATGGCCACTTGGCAGACCAAGAAGGAGATGGGAGGATAATTTAAAGATGGATCTTAGGGAGGTGAGCTGTGAGGATGGTAAATGGATGGAGTTGGCTCAGGATTGTGGCTGGTGGCGGGCTTTGGTGTTGTCGGTGCTGGACCTGTGGGTTCTGCTATCAAGGATTTAGTTCGGCCTGATGTATGCACTGAGCAGTGCGTTATTGTACTCACGAATAACAAGTGGTGCTACGGGCAAAGTTATCCTTGTCCTCACACAAGATCTGAATTATTTGCGGCTAACAATTTGCTGGTGCCGGGGTAAAGATGTATAAGGCCTAAAAGTTCAGGAAACGAAAACTAATTTTCGCAAGGTTCTCACAAATAATGTTTATTTGTTTTTACAAAAAAAAAAAACAGTAATATAATTATATTATTTACACACGAACTTAAGGTTCAAGAGATAATTTTGATATGTTTCAGGTAATATGAAATATAGGCTGTAAAGCAGCGATCATACTTCGGTTGTAGTTTTTGGACTTACATCCCTTTACGAAGGCACGGGTTATGGTTACTATGAATGGCTTCAAAGGGACAAAGACCATTCTGGAGATTTTTAACATCACACAGTGCACATCGCCTGAGCACGTCGAGTGTTTCAGTACTTGGTACGAGGACTACGGGAACAAAAGCTCCACTGCGGTTTAGAATCATAGAACCTAGAGAAAAATTAAGTTCACGGGCTATTTCTATGAATATAAAACAATAACAATACGGACTTGTAGTAGGAAAACACAAGACCACAAGACATTAAAAACCCAGACCAATATCGACGTCTTGACCACTGTAACAATCAAAAGTATCACATAAGTAATAATTTATTATCGACTATCCATTGAAGTTAATGCAACTTCCAATCCACATTCAAATAACGTATTTAAGTATTAGTTCATATTTCTCACATCCATTCTTCTACAAATCAATAAAATACGAACTTTGGCTGATTGTCGTAGAGGTATTTGATATAATACTGACGGAATGCTCTAAGTTGACCGACGAACCTCATTATTCGCTAAATATACGTTCGTGGGAAGACAGTAAACCTGATCACAGACTGATAACTATATATACTCTTTTAAATACGCACTTCTCTCTTCGCACCTTTTAGATCCAACTCGCATGGCTAATACGAAGTATTTTTATTTTCAGCGACATGGATGCGAGAAAAAATAGGTCTTTATAAAACGCACTGGTCGATTTTTAGAGATTTCGCTGTAGGATTACAACAGCATTGCGAATCGCGGACTGGTTGCTGAAGAACTGGGTAAAACTCGCCCAAAATGATCACAGAACTATTTTCAAAGAAATTCTGTGATAATATATCCCACCCACTGTTCAAAGATCGATGCGATGGATTTTGGAATGGGAGAATATCATGCAACAATTGTCAGACTGATCTATGTTTGGGATGTTATGGTTAGAGCGTTGATGATTGTATTGCTGTTGTGATTGCAGAAGATGGTAGATCTATACGCGAACAGAGAAAATGAGCGAACAGGAAAACATGCAGGGCAAAATAACGGTCGATGCTGATAAATGATGGTGAGGACAGAGATGGTGTATATGGGTTGGAAATGAAGTTGGATCAGGTGAAGTGCAGCAGTACCGCTGTGAGAACCTGAAGTGTGGACATGATTAAGGGACGTTAGTTCATCAAGGCGGCCCAACACTAAATCAACTGCAAGAACAACTTGACGTAACATTAAGAGCCTGTTGTAAATTAGCCGTACGTCGTTCATGCAGACAAGTCATCACGCCTTACAGTGCAGGCTCCGACAGACGGTAAGAGCACAACCAACCTAAATGTTTTTTTAATAGACTACACGAAAATCATAGTTGTATAGATTTTATCCTAAATGGAACAGATGAATCATTTCCGCAAATCCATTTATTTGGCTGCATGATCACACAGTATTTTTTTTACACTCAATGTGGTCTGCACAGTATAAGTGTCATTCGAACTATTATGAAATATTCAGCGACAGATTTTGAAACTGTAAAAGCCCCCTTCTATTGCTGATTACATAATATGCATTGATTTTCACGAAATTATAAAAAAAATAAACAAAATTCTCACTGATATTTCAGGTTTTCAAGGAGGCGAGTTTAAAGACGGCTGTCCTCTGGGTTGTCGCGACGTGTAGTCAGGCAAAGGTCATAAACGTTTTAGAGGTTCTTACGGCCTCCATCATCAGGGCAATTTCCGTGATGATAGAGGAAGTACCTATTCTACCTACACGGCAAGACATCAAGTTTAAGACCCTGCAAGAAAACAGGCAGGACTGTTAGCCTTATAATTTTATATATTTTAATTCTGGTTTTGTAAGAATAACATCAGCAAAATTAATCCCCCTATGTTAATCTCATTTTAATATATGTGTTCTGCCGGGGCAAATATTTTCGAAACGCTGAATTAACACCATATTCAAGTCTATTACAACTGAAAATTAACACATACAGAGATGTATGCTTATGTTAGACCACTCACTACTGACCAATTAACGAAAACCTGTGAGAATTATAAACATTTTATAAAGTTTTCTACCAGAGTATGGTTAAGTACCCAGGAAGTTTGATATTGTATTTCGACATTACTAACTGTTACAAGTACAAAATAAAAGCAATATCTTAACTAGTGTAAGTTAACAACTCTAGAAGAATTGGTCTATTTATGTGCAGATAAAATAATCACAATTTTAGTACAACCAAAGATTTTCATTCTGTAAATAGGTCCACTCGTTACATAGAAACATACATTATGTGCATAGAATCTTTCAATTTTACAACGTTTATAGCGAAATCTCTTTCTGGAAACCAGATCAGAGACTTGAGTTAAAATTAAACCGCATGTCCCAAAATAAATTAAGTATGCGGGGTAAGTTCGTCATTTTTCACTAAAATGTCTACACCCACACAACAAAAGTACAAGAAAATTAACTATACATCTTACAAAGTACATGCACATGAAGTTATAACGGGCTCATCAAACAAAGGGAAAATGATTTTAACGTCGTAAATTATTAACGCTAATATGATACAAAGAAATTTCTTATGCAGAAGCAAGTCAAATTACCATTTCGGTTTATTAATGACAGGAAAAAAGAAACAGACGAAAGGCAAAAGGGCATTTTGCTTTCACGCGACCAGAGGCAGAATAACGACATCGGGGTTGACTTTGTTATGTTCTGCATTACAATAACGGCAAACCCTGCAGGTAGTAATGTAGACCCATTAGTGGAGGTAAACGGGCAGGTATAAGCGCTAACGTCACAAAAACATTAGGTCTACATTTTTCAAAGCTCACACACAAACACACGAACGTACAAACACGTATGCACACACGAATATAAGGACTTGAAGGGGAATCTAATAAAGAAAGTATTTCAGTAGTCAAGTAAATTAAAGAAGTCCCACTACACGCCACGTAGGTCGCTTGGGGGAGAGTAGGTATAGCTCCTACTCATTCTCGACCTCGGCACTAGATGGGGGTGAGTGGTCAGCATCACGCCCAGGCCGGCTTTACCCCCGGGAAAGGACCCCGGTACCCATTGGATAGGAGGTTGGGTGGGCCCCAGAGCCGGTCTGGACGCAGAGGCTAGAAGAAAAATCCTCTGCCTCGATCGGGGATCGAGCCCCAGTCGTCCAGCACGTAGCTAGTCACTATACTGACTGAGCTATCCCGGCTCAATTTAACAGAAAATGTACAATTATTCTTTTCGACTTTATTCATCATCTGAATCCAGCTTTCGAAATGTCGTATTTTATAATTTCGGTGGTGGTCAAGACTAAAATAACAATTTTACACATTGGAATGCACTGTCACAGACCTTAAAATAGGTATTTTAAATGAACATAGGTAAGAATAAAAGTAAGTACTTTTTACTCCACATATCTTTATTTTTCACGTATTAGAATGCATTAATCTCTTTCTGTCAGACTGCAGTTACCTTCAAGGTAATGAAGAATTTATTACAGCCAGGATAGGAGACACGCATTAACCGTAAGAAAATGAAGACTTTTGCACCTGAAGGTGTCTAAGTAATTAAAACCAATACGAAATATATTAATATCGAGAACCAGATAACGAGAAATAAATTATTTATATGGTAATGTGACGTGATTTAAATTTTCATTCAGCTGAGAGTGTTATATATTTTACAAGAACAAAGAAACCAAAACGAAGCAGCAGTAACTTAGCTAAGCTAATTGGTATTGGTTGAAAGCAAAAGAACAAAACTGCCTGAGAAGATATGAAAATGATCCTACACAATGAAATACAGTATATACAATAAGATGATTTCGAATTTCAAGGAAAGATCCACAGACATATTTCTACCCCTATTGTTCGTGTAATTCTTAGAACATGAGTATCAACTGAGGCGTATTCATTTGTTACTGGATTCTCGTTACTTCTACGAGGGAACAAATATCGCTAATAAGCTAATATTACTCCAGATCACGTGTTCTACTGCTGCTAAAAGATGTATTTATTCTCAGTGTACTTCAGAACAAAATAAACAATGTATGTAAGATTTGAGGTTTTCACAGCGGTGAGTATGAAGACTTCTGTCTTCTGGGTTGTTGCGCAGTGTAGTATGGTAGGTGTTTACGAACGTTTCAGAGGTCATACTGCCTCCGTCATCAGGGCGATGAGCCACCATCCTGATGACGGATGCAGTCCACCAGAGAACACGGCACTACAACCCAGAAGACAGCCATCTTCGGAATGGGTGGCGCCGTTGCAAGTTAGAGCACATAAAACCTTCAGTATTTTTATAAATGCCAATTAAACAACCGTAATTGATGACGCTGGTCATATTAACGTTGTTTCTTTAAGACCTTCCCTTTTACGCCAGAACACAAGCGATATCTCAGTGTAGGAGTAAAAGTAGGTGCAGATACACCAACATTTTACGGCTTAAGTTTTTGGATTTGGTGTTGTAACCAACAATATTACAATTGTGACTACTGAGGAGGTGGATTCTCGTCTTTGGGGGTAACAGCAAACAGCGCGCTCGTGAGTCAGGGGTCTCACTGTTAAGTGTTGGATCGCATGACAGTGCTTCAACCCCTATTATTATGGCATGGGAATAGCGAGAGGGGCTACGCCAGGCGGGGGGCGGGGCCCCCGGAGAGTAGAAGAAAGGGATAGAAGAGATGCTGCCCATTTTTCATTTGGGAACGATCAACTGCTCACAACAACAATAATACTTGTTGGCAGTCAACTCGACATGTGTTCTATTTATCTACACGAGGGGATGTGGAAACCAATCGACATAATGTTCTCTTTAGTTGCTCTTTTGGCGCGTATTTCTAAGTTAAATTCTTATGTGTCTAAGTTTATGCCATTGGCTCCCTGTTCTCAGTAATTATTCAGCTCTTTTCCTCAGAGTTTCAAGACCAATTCTGCAGCTTTACGTCTGACATCATTGCTAAAACGGACCAAGAATGTTACGTTCAGAATTAATTTGTGATGAGTGGGTACAGAGTCATCGATCAGTTTCTAATACGAAATAAATGCTATCTGAATCTATTTTGTTCTGCCATCAAATAGTTTTTGATGGATAAATAAATCAATATAATACGTTATATTGTAATTCGCTCATTTGTTTGTCAATAAGATGATTTATAAAAAAAGTATGTACGAATTAATTAATTGATTAATAACTCTTTCGTTCGTTATGTTTTTACATTTCCTGCAATCTAATAAAAATTTTACAACATTGTCTATTACACACATAAGAATTCTGGCAGGTTTCAATATCTCGAGCGCAGAGGGCAGTGAACACATTCTCACATTTACGCTGTGCCCATCATACCCTGGTCACCGACCATGTGATTTGTCGCAAAGTTTGTTTGTCCTTAACGATGTCTGGCTTCACTGCACGCTCTAGGGGCATGAGTATCGGTGGAGAGACATGCGAGATAAAAATATATCGACTTCCCAGATGTTCATTACAGGTAACGGAACCGAAATGATTCCTTCTCAATAACAATTTTATCGAGTTTATAAGATGTACTCCATACAGAGAAGAGTTATGGAGGTGTATCTCTAGGCATTTCGGAGGTAAGTAGGTTACCTTTACGGCCTGGCAGCTGAATTTCTGAGAAGGAACCAAAATACCAGTTGGAGAGGAGGTTGGATGGCCCCCAGATCCCGTTTTGACGGAGTCAAGAAGAAAAATGGGTTCGAGATTGGTCACTTGGTCTTTATTGAACGCATGTTGCGTGCCCAGGTGGTAAAGAAATTGATCATTTACACAAAGCCTAAATGTGCATTATTGTTAACATAGAAACCTGTTTTGGTTAGCTTTTAATCCAGTCCACATTCTCACAATCAGTTTATCGCATGTTTTAATGTTAACTCCCATTTATACCTAAGTGTCTAAAGTGGCTTCTTACCTTCAGGTTTCAAGACTAAAATTTTTCATGCATTTCTTTTCATCCTTATGTAGGTCGCATGCGCTCCTATATCATATTCCTTGATATAATAACCCTAATAACATTTGACAAGCACAAATTATGAATGCCCTCGTTACGTAATGTCGCTACATGTTGGTAATTATTGTATATCGAAGAGACCGAATAGCATTGCTCCAATTGTGAAATAAATAATAAAAACAATCAGAAATGTTGGTAGAGTATGCCATTTATTGTACTGTATCTGCAATTTTCCGTATAATTTGGGCAAATATAAAGATAAAAAGGGCGTAAAACAGGTCACAATTTTTGTTCAAAACTAATTTCGCTTCAATAAATGTTAGCGAGTTACGCTCGAGATCAGTACTGATGCGAATTTGTGTCTTTACGTGACGTTTCTGTATGTATGGTCTGATTTTAGCCAAAACTGCAATATGTCACAAAATTTTAGTAACCCCTCCCCCAAAATCTCATTTCATAAAAATATGTTTAGAAATTCTGTAACTGTTACATAAAGGCATACGAAGAGGCACGGTGAAGCCATCAAGCGAATTTTTAATATTTTCTATGTGAACACGCCAAAAACTGCAGAATACGACAACAAAAACTGCGAAACGCCATCTCTTGTGAACTAGACACGGACAAGCAGAGTTTCGGATAAACCGACACACTTTTTAAGCACGTCACAGAACATTCAAAAGCGGAGTTTCCACAGGACATACAAAATAGGTTTATGGATTTCCGAGCTGAGCTCACCTGTACTCTCAGTGCCAGGCACGTCGGGACAGGCCTGGTAGCGTAGCAGCAGCCGCGACTCGTCAGTACAAGAGTCCACCCTGGACACAGGGCTGCTGCATTCCCCGTAACCTCTGTTGTACGTAAAGGTGAAGGGCGGTCCACCTCTGAAAGGGCATTCCGTGGGCCCTGCGTCGGACCGGAACATGGAGAACAGAGTGGCGTCGCCAGTGATCTGCCCACAGAGGTTGTCAAGGCTGTCTCTTCTGTCGCAGTAAGCTGAAACACGCCAAAGCACACGAATCTAATTGTCTAGCGCGACCCACACTTTATCCTTTGAGGCAGAAAAAGAGACAGAGATACATTGATAGAAGAGAAAGTGGAGGGACGTCATATTTAAAGGGAGGAACATATTTTTCTTTAAACCTCCGGCTTCAATTCTTAATCCAAAGCAGAAAGACCCTCCTCAACACCTCTCCTTCCTCCATCTCCCATCACTTTACCTTCTCCACCTGCAAACGTCTTACCTTCTTTGCAGACAATCAGGAGGACAAGCGGGCACTTGCTTTGTTATTGTAATTTTATGCAATTTTTAAAATAACTCATTTAGAAAGGTCACAGGTAATTGAAACATTTTCATTTGTTTCACGCAGATTATAACAGACACGCGTTCCTTCACTAAAAAACTCCGGGAAACGTCTCTTAAGCAAGCGTTTGCCAGTCGGACACTTCAATGTCCTTGGATTTATATGACCCGATTTCAAATTTCTCAGCGTGGCTGTTCTACAGATGTCTGCACGCCATTCGTGTAAACACGAACATATTTATTCAGAACACACAATCACAATTAATGCATATCGCTGACTGCATAATCTTCGCAGATGAAGTACTGCACTATGACACTTTTTATACAGAAACTACGAGATTAAAATTTGTATTATTGAATATGAGTAATGATGACACAAAACATATTTCTGTGGCAAAATACAAACGCACGTATCAGCCTACATTTTATTACATTATATGCGTACACATATACATATATACTGTAACAGCAACACACATTTAGTGAATTTTATTTAAATATTAGCTCATTCAAATATTGAAAAGTGCATTAATTGAGAACTCTACAAACGGCTAAAAATGATAATCGAGTTAAGAATCGATTTATTGTGAATGGGCCTAACATTTCCTCCTACCTATTATTACAACAAAAGCTGTGATTATGAAAGTACATAATACAGTGAAAACGGGTTCCGTATTATTTTTATCACATTTACTGTATGCTATATTAAAACCGAAATCCATGTAATGCGATACCAGATACTGTCTTGTACATCACACCGAAAAATTATTTTGCGTCAGCTTGAATTTCTTCATTCTATCTATTCTGGTTGAAGAACATTTTCATAAGCTGCTGGTCTCCCAGGTTTTAACGCCGTATGGATCTGTAGGTAGATACCAACTGTCAGGAAAAGCATACCGTCTCTATTTCAGCCCTGAAAATGGACACAGTATGTTCCTCCGTAACATATACCTACAAGTCCACACGGCGTTACACCCAGAAGACCAACATCGACATCTCCACCGCCGTTAGAACCTCTGATCTCACATTTTTATAGACGTTTCGTAAAATCATCCGAAGTACTAAAATAATACAGAATATCTGAAGTTCAGCTACTTGTTTTCCATTCAGGCATGTAAATACACAGGCGACTTCCGAGGTATCCAGTCACATCAGAACCCTGATGATGGGGACAGAGTTTGTTCCCGAAACGTCGGTTTACTACGGTAACCAGTTGACGCGGCTGATTGCCCGAGAAGATTTTATTGATTGTACTCGTCGCGAAAGTCTCAAATCCTATATATTCCGGGTACTGACGTAATTTATATCTGCGATTTTCTCCGTTGTCCTCTGTACAGTCAAAGGTTTTGCGATGGATCGATTTTCCACTCAAGAGCCCTACCAAATATCTAGCAGATTAAATGAAACAGAAACCTCACGTCATTAACTAAAGCGACGGAAAGGGTTGACAAGGAAATAAGAACAGGAAGAGCGAATGCATTTAGCGTGGAACTGGTTTACTGCATAGCAAATGGGATAGGTAATTGCACACTGGAGAGGCAGGGACACAGATCCTTTCAATTCACTTTCCCGATGTTCACAAGGAAAGGAAGAAACGTCATAAGAAACTAAGTCAGGACTGTCTCAGAAGAGACAGCAATTCTAGAATTCGAATGTAGATATGTGCAAACTGAGATTCCTGTGCCTACGCCGGTGAAAATGTCGATGCTACCCTTCTGGATTTTAACTCTTTGTGGACTTGTATTTAGATACCAACGTTTCGGAGGAATATACTGTCTGCATCTTCAGGGCTGAAACTAAATATAAAACAAAAAGCTGACATTAAAGATATCTATATTATTTTAGAGTGTTACGTGGGTTCTCTGTAACCACAGCATAGAGTGTCCTCAGGCTGTGGTTAGAGAGGACGACCTCCAAATATGGAAGACAGAGACTGTATCTAACTGCAAGTCCACACGGCGCTACAACCCAGAAGACCAAAATCGACTAATTTAACGAATACAGAGAATAGACGACACGCATTCTTCTGTTACGTATAGCGGTTTCCAGTTTTAATTTATTACAACGAACTTAGCGGATGCGTGACGAGCACTACTGTCTCATGTTCAGGATGTAAAAGTGTCAAATCTAAGCCCCGAAACTGCTGCCGAAATTTTCTCGTTTTGGTTTTTGGTTTTCCACAATCACTCCAAAAAAACTCCAGAATGCCTTAAATTAGACAAAGACCATTTCCTTCCATACACGTTCAAATTCATCATTCATTAGCCACCTTACCATTAGAATCTTATAGTCTGGGGTATTGACAATGGCGTTATACGAACTACAAATAAATAAATTCGTTACAGGACTGACATCATAATGAAAACAAAAGTCCCAATAAAAATAATTCTGAGATTGAAGATGAATAATTCTTACTGAAAACAAACGTTCCTTAAGTACAATATTCTATCTTAAATTGATAACAGACAAGGTTGAACACGATCAGCTGTTGTTCAGTAAGAAATATATCAAGTGAATATAGTTACTGTGGACGAAAATCGAACACAGATTTTCTACAAAGTAAACAGTAAAAATAATAAGTAGACAAGTTATATTAAAAGAGCATATTACAAATTCTTTTTAGTTTTTTAAAGAAGTTTAGATGACTAACACTATTTTGTTTACTTGCGAGATTTTAATAAAGTGTCTTTCTTAAGCTTGGTCCTTTTTCTGTATCCTTTGTGAATATCCTTTAAGGCGACTATGATGTATATTCCTTATTCAGTATATGTTTGGTGTGAGTTTCTTTGTGAGACGCAGAACGCGTTGAAGGGAATATTTTACAAAAAGAAACGAAAGATGAACTAGTCTGCAGCTAGAATCTTGAGTCTCTCTTGCATTGCATAATTTGCCTACTAAGTTCCTCGAAATGTGTAATTCGAGTACATTAAACCAGAGATATTCACAGCTTATTTGAACTTCTGTTAAAAAATGTTGTTCGCCTAAGAATAATGCGAAAACATCAGCTGCACCAAAGATAGACTCTCCCCTTTGCTTTCTCTTGCTTGCAGGATTATCTTAGACATTCTCTAAACACGTAACTAACTACTTGCAATGACTTCTTCTCGGGTGATCAGCCGTGTATTGACATGCAATCGGATACTGTCTCTGCCTCCATCATCAGTGTTGATGTGATGGAGTTAAGGGTTCTTGGGTTCGCTGCCTGTCCTCATAGATGCAGCAATTTTCAATAAACGTCTTTTTGAAATGTTGGATATCTCCAGCGAGGTTTCGACCCTAATTCTGCTCTTTCCCGTTCTTGTTGATATAATTTTGAACTTCAAATTAACCAGATGATTGTTAAGTCCAAAATAAGGAAATAAACAATATATTCAGAACATAAATAGCTTGAGTATTTAAATGATAGTAGATAAAAAGGTAACAGTTGGTAGGGAAAATGGCGTTCCCTTAATTATTCTCGGGGGGGGGGGGGCATTTCTTTCTAAAAGATTTGAACTTATATTCTGTTTTTTAATGTATTTAATTTAAGTAACTGATTCCTTTAAAAATGTATTATAATTTTACAGATTGGATGAAATCAACCCTTAACATCAATAACAATCACCATAACTCTACTCATCGCCTTGGATGATCGGCACTTATAAACATAATAATTAACGAAAATGGTTGTCTTCTGGGTTGTAGCATCCTGCAGTCTGGTCAGTACCAACGTTTCAGAGGTCCTTTCTGCCTTCATCATCTGGGCCATAACTAACAGCCATCTTCGTACTCACCGCCGTGAAAACCTCAAATCCTACGGCAATGAACTTTCGGGTATCAGAACAGGCGGGAAATTCATTAGTAGCTTCTGAAGATAATCTGTCCTACACGTAGCCAGTTAAAAACGCCACAAACCTGTTCACACATAAAAGAATAAAAACTTTTTGTAAATAAACTGAAGAAACAGAATGCGTACAGCGTACTTAAAGGAAGAATATTTAATTACTGCGTTATTATTATTGTGATTGACAGTCAAGTTACTAACAAAGTTTACTCAGATACAACGAAGCACTAAAGTAAATTAAAACTCAAAATTAAAATATAATCACAACCAAAATATATGAAATTTATTTCGCAAGTAATAATACGTTTATTTACCACATCAGAATGACTACATAACAACGAGACAAACTCTTTCTAGAACTCCCTAAGCCGTAAGGTTAAGAGACATTCACAAATGTTCCCTTGATTAAAACATGGGCGGGCCTGACCTGAGGGACAGATTATAGGAATACAAACAGAGCTGTTCAAATAAGAACCATATGAATTAAAGACATAGCTGTAAGACACATAAAGTAAATGTTTGTTTCAAACTAAAGTACAAATTAAATTGAATACAGCTTTTGTCAGATGTCTACAAGATACGAGATCAAAGCAGATGTGAAAATTATCATGGTATTTACGTTACTTGCCCTGGATATACAAGAACTATGCAGATACTGGAGCGCACACTACAAGCTGTTACAACTAGGACAAAACTGCAAGAAAAAGATTAGTTTTTCTCCTGCCACTCTCCATATAAAGAGGCTGAGTTCGGTGGATTTAGAGGTTTCAGGATCAGCATAAGTAAATACTAAGACAACTTCTGTTTTTGGAACAGAGAGAGTTCAGCCAGCAAAGTGACTGCAATTCAATTCCCAGAAGAGGCAGGCATGCTTCTCTTCGCTACGACGTCCAAAACGGACTCAAGGACCCATATTCAATGAGGACAACTGAAATTCTATTAGTAATTATATTTGTTATTATACTGCTGCCATGACAACCATTCACATGGAGCCCACTTCTACGAAATGGTTATTGTAAATATATGCTTCCATTTGGTGTGTCGCCAGACGGAAAGACAATTGCATTGTTCAAATGCGAATTGATATAATATTATTGTTAGAATAACCGATAGTTAAGATTAAGAAAAATTCGTCGGTGCCAGGGCAAAAAGTCTTAAGAGCAGAGGAAATGAAAAAAGAAATCGGGAAGTCCTCACAAGTCATGTTCATTGATTTCCTCCCATATGTGAAGCAGTTAAAAAGTAATTAATACTAAAATACAGAATCCTTTGCCGATTCTGTAGATATGGACAGGGCTGTCCAGTGCGGCCCAAAATTAATATTTCCTAAGTTATATAATTTACTTATCTGTTACTCTGTGTGATATTTGTCGTTTAATGCTGCATTTAGCCTGTAAATCTATAGCAATCACTAAGTAACTACGAGAATGGTTTCGCATTATGAATCAAGCTTATTTCTTTCGGAACTGAGTGCCAGGTCGCCCTGGAACCTTCGCTCTTAAGGGTAAACTCCTGAACACAATAACTAGATAGATCAGAACGAAATATTTCCATAGAACTTTGTGTACTTTATAGAGAGAGCTCTGCTTGTAACTCACATATCTGTGAGGTGGCATTATCTCTTCAGTATCTTACAGACTACCAGAGGCAGAAGAACAAGAGTTGTGTCAGGCAGCTAAGTCCTTCTGAGAATAAAACCAGACGCTGCTTCAAGGAAGATTACGACACCCGGTTCAGACGGGTGTTATTTCACGTCTGATGTCCACATGTAACGCAGGTCAACCCCATAGGAAACGAAGTCTCTGATGACGAGAGTAACGAATTGTATCTGACAAGGGCTGCCCTAATCTTCTTAGTGACGTCAAACGGTAGCCAGAACGCTTCGGCACTGATTTTCGTTGCTTCAGATTATTCTTCTCAATGGTCCCTGCAATGCTGCACAGAGTAAGCCACCAGGACTAGCGCTGATTCTCTGTTGTGATGTCAGAATTTCACTTAAGCAACTAACATAGTGAGGACAGAGATTCTCAGGGCGGTGAAAATGTCAATGTTCTTCTGGGTTCTGGCACCAAGTGGACAAATGGACTCCTAGATACATGCCAACATTTCGGATAAATACAGTCTCCATCTTCACGGCAGAAGCGACAATCGACATATTACAGTTAGTGTGGGAGGTCTGGATTTGACTAACTTTCAAACTGTCAGAGAACTGATTAGGATGACACGACTGATACCAACTCGGAAACTGAACTCAGATTTGAATATAAGGGCCTAAAATTTATAAATGTCTTCTTTTTCGTATTTCTGAATACATAGTTGGTTTTGATATTATTTTAATGCAGATGCAACACTTTAATGGTTAAGCCTGAAGTACAGTTAGTTCAAGAGCAAATACAACCTACTTTTGCAGATATAAGAACACTGCTACAAAGCTAATCTCATTATACACACGAGTGTTTAAGAGGCGAAAGAACGTGGACCTTCATTAAAGTGACTCGTCATGATTCTTATTGGGCTCAAACACTTTTCTGACCACCTGATTAAATACAAATATAAAATATATATTATAAAAATAAGTAAATAAATTAACTGCGACGTACAAGGACCCCACAATTTCTGTTCAAAGTTTATTCCTTGCAGTGATATGTGCAAAAGCAGATAGGTCATTGGGCACTTTATACATTCGTCGTATAATACATTCCACTCAACTTGGTGGGTGTACTATTTACTGAACTTATTACGTATATAAATGGCAAAAAACAGGCTTTTCAGCTGAAAGTCTTGTATGGGTTTACTAGATAACTAACTCTTCTCCACTTCATAATTCTTTGCGCTAATAATAACAGAAAGAAAAGCCTAAGAGTAGGTGTGAATAATTACAGGACCGTGTTACAGTTCTTTATTCCACAGAATTTTATAATTTGTGTTTTAGATTTGAAATTTTTCGATTACGTTAACCACGATGCGTACTAAATTTTCTTACATAGAAATACACATCAAATGGGAAAATTTTATACTGTGGGCTAATGAAAGATAGCGAAAGTCACTACCATCCTATAAATCAGGATAAGCAGTAAACGATCTAACGAGTAGTCATCAAGAATCTGTCGTAATGCCGAATATGAAAAAGAGTCATATATTTCTGTTGATGATAATGTTATTGTCTATGCATTAAAACAACATATTAAAATAACAATTAACATTTACATCTACACAAACAATGTTTGGATACTTTGAAATAGGTGGACTCTGATAGGGACCTGTTCATATGTTTCCTAGGCAAATGATCCAGAAGTGGTTTGCCGTTGTCTTCTTCTGTGTGCTTAGCCCCGGAGAAAAACTCCGCGATACCTGGACCACGGCCTTGCCCAACACACGTTATAAATCCGGTCACCACCGGGAATCGAACCCGGGACCCCAGGATTACAAGCCGAGCGTTCTGACCGCTAGACCACCGTGACATATTTCGAAATTACAGTATCATCTTCAGGATTTCTGAACATCATCTCCATACCAGATGCAATTTTGTCACTAGCAATGAGATTATACAAAGACACGTTAGAATCTAATGCACGTAGAATTTGGGGATAATTAAAACAGGCTCCTTATGCCATTTATGATTTCACGAAGCGGCTACATGCTACGAAATAACATAAAAGTAACGTATCCCACTTTTGCGCCTAGTAGCGCACTTAAGACACTAGCACCTCTTGAGTAAGAGTACATTCAAAAAGTGTGGATCATGCAAGAAGAACGAAAGATGTACAAGGGAATACCGATGCAGGTGACACAGAAGAAGAAGAAGAAGAATATGTCTGTGTCGACAGGCTTATGTACTTGTTACGTAAGCCTATGTCTCGCGTGCAGACTTCAATAACTTTACGACAGCCTGGAACGGGCATACATTGTAAGTTCTCAATTCAAAGTCCGTATTGAACTACGACAGCGCAACATTAGTCCGGATGAAGTCATCAATCTATTATTAAAGATAAATTCCACTATCATGACGCCTTTATCGTGTGCAGGAGGCTAAAGAATGAGGGAAGATTTCTATACAAGTTCAAGATGGTACAAGGGGCGCTACTTTTGCAGAGATGGGTCTTTTCTTTACTGCTTCTAAAGGGGGAAATGGAGAAACTGAATAAAATAAAAAAGAGAGACGAAGAGAAGGCAAGCACCAACAAGAAAAGCAAATGTGTTGCTATTGTTCAGTAGTGACACAGATACAGGCGGCGGTGGTGTATGCAACCCGCTACACTTTATATCACGCAGCGCAGAGAAAGGGACTTGACAGGGACAAAGGACACGGGGGAGGGGGGTGAGGGGGCAACAAGGATGCATGCGAAAGGAAGACAAAGGAGAGATGGATAGGAATAGGAAATTCCGCATTCACTTGAAGGCTTCAGATGTCACAGACAAAATCCTTGAAAGAGAATGTAAGAAGCAAAAAGGACATTTTTTTATAAACCGACCAAAGTTAAATGGTGAAGAGATTCAAGCTCTTACGATCCTGAAAGATCTTTTTTCTCCGAAATCCCGGCATCTGTGATGACCACACGATGGGAGAACGACGTTTTGGGCCCGCAGGGCACAGGCCTACAAAGTTCCAAGACGTTTTCTGAAAGTAAAACGTTTGTTTTCTTGTTGCAGGTCGCCCTTAAGCAACAGAGTAGTCCAGCGATATAAAAAAATGCATTAGGCCTTAGAAAGTGACGATCAACATGATTAACTAATCTGTCGTTTATCTAATTATGCTGTATTAACTTCAACAGTTAGAAATTATGGGCGTTGATCTGAAATATTCTCACCAAACACTGACAATGTCCTTATTCTGATGTATTCAGATACATGTGTGAAAAATAAAGTGGATGCGTCAAAAAGTGATTCTTTGAAGGTTCGTGTAATGTAGCATCCTGATGATGGCCACAATAGACTCGAAACATGTTATAGCAAATGGATAGTGAACTGGGTGTTTGAAAAGTGACGAACAAGACAAAGAAACAAAGAATTAACCAAACGTAATTCAGACTAACGCAACATAAATTAATTTAACTTAATATAACTTATAGGAAACTAACAACTAACGTAACTTAACGTAACGCAACCTAGTCGAACCTAACCCAAATTAAACCAAACTGAAACAAACTAACACAACCTATCTTAACAAACCAATGGTTGGCTCATTCGACCTAATGTTCGGAAGGTCTCGGGTTCCATCCCAGATATAATAATCAATAGTGATAATACTCATCCTTAAGATTCATTATCATGATAAGCAATCACCTGAAAACAGGAGTACAGCCAACTCCTGACAGGTCGTGTCTTTCGAATATACCTCAGTCAATTGGCAATATTCAACCTAACGTTGACCAATCCGCACAAAACTGAATTCCCTGAAATTTCAATTTACACAATTTACGCTTTGTCAAATCTCACTAAAATCCATTTAGTAGTATTTGGGTTAAAACGTGCCCATGGACAGTCACAACCACCACTCTACGTGCCCCTTGCATACATTTTGAAGAAATGGCCCATAAACAACGCACGATTCTCGTTAGCTATCAGAACACATCTCACTGTTTCATCAGACCTCGTAGCAAAGGCAAACTTCAAACACTCAAATGTTATACTTTCGTCTTTGAATCGATCCCTTACGGAACGCGATTGCTACACCCAGAGCTTTTGTACGACGAGCAGTAGGCTTATACTTCACACCGCCATCTGGTACCTTTTAGGATAAGTCCTCTGTCCTTTTAAGAGACAGTGTAAAAGAGAACAGATTCCCTTTACCATCAGGCAGAATTTGGAGCGAGTAAAGAGAGGATTGCATTAAGCCTGCAAGGTCGGTAGACCAGGATTACACTCGGCAGGCCGGTACGGAAGATAAACTGCACTGTAGGAGACCCTGGTGAAATGCTGCTCTAAAGTAAAAAATTTACAATCTCAGTAAGATTTCAGGTTCACGCGGCGGTGCAATGTTGTGTTCTAATGACGAAGGAGCAAGCACCTCTGAAACGTCGGCAAGCTTCCACCAGACTACACGGCGCTACAACCCAAAAGACAGACGTCCTCGTATTACTAGCTTGATCAGTGAGTAAGGACACGCCAAACCAACTCTAACTATATAATGATAAAATTCTTTAACCATACCAGTTTGTGCTGTTTCTAACTTACATGTTGACATATTCTTAAACTATTTTCTGTTACACATACAGGCTAAGATAACTCTGCTGCTGACTTTTTCTCGTCAGGTAAATATATTTACTTGTATCTGCATTCACTTCTAGACAAATCTCTTTCGTTGTCTGTAGCAGAAAGAATCATTTTCATACTGTCTGTAAGTTCATTTCTTATCGTTTTGATCGAGCTTTACAATAAACCTTACATAACTAAAATCTCCATCAAAAGATAAAGATTGTACGTCTCTACTTATCTGCATATAACACTGAAAATTTGTACTATTTAATAAATTTGTCTAATCAGAACAAATTAAAACAATCCTAGGTAGTTTCTTTGCGATCAGCAACATAACAGTGCACACCTGAATAAAATGTCAAGTGTAAGGTTTCTGAAATACTGTACCTGGAAGTAAGCCTAATATTTTGGCAATTTACTGTACCATCTGCAACCGTTGTAAGGGGAGCGTCGCATTTCCGCAGCAACATGAAAATCAATATCTTGTTTGTATGTATGTGAGTGTGTTTGTCGGCTTCGCGGTTAATTATTAAACGTGACGTAGGTACAACAGGGAGTAGCTAATTAGTCCGTCGTTAATAATCCCCTACCTTGCTTCAAGGCTACTAGATATTACAAAACAATTGAATAATGGAGTGTGTCTGGAGGACAGGTATAGGAGAAACGAGATAAGTATCAACTCAACTTCCAACAACGTACTGTTATGATTTCATGGGTAATGTACAACCATCAGTGTCGCGTTGGTAATAAATACAATGGCGTTTTGGAATCAGGACGGCTTGGCGCTGGACGTGGACTGAAATGGGAAACTATAGACGGTATAAGAAATTTAAAACTGTCTGTCGTAGAAATGCGTCATCCGAAGTTTAGAAAATGCTAATGCTTTTATGAAAACAACGCCGCAACATGATTAATAATAGCAATTCAGATACATTACAGACCATAAGTGAAGCGCTTATTCATTACGCAACCACGTTTTGAAACAGGCCTCTCAATGCAAATCTTATCGTCAACGCTAGCAGTGCCCTTTCAATCGAATTCGACGGAAGAGCACCACAGTGGCCGAACGCCAAGAAGAAGAAGGCTGTCTTCTGGGTGATGAAGGCAGCAAGTACCTCCGAAACGTCGGCAAACTTCTACCAGACTACACGGCACTACAACCTACAACACAGAAATCTTCATACTCATCGCCTGAAAACGAAAGCGAAAATTGTCGGCATACGAATTATATAAAGCTCTATTCGAAACGCATGCTTTTCAAAAGGATAATTCCATTCTACCAGAAATGAGGCATTCTATTTAATAACTCTCAATTGTAGTCTCCTGAGTTATGGCGCCGTGTAATCTTACAATGATTACCTATGTTTCGGGACGAAGTATTACGTCCACATTCTACCCTGAAGACTGAAGTGATACGCTCCTCCGAAATCTTCGTAACCATCTACAACCACACTGCGTC
This sequence comes from Zootermopsis nevadensis, assembly GCF_000696155.1. The sequence goes on along the minus strand of NW_019059784.1, from coordinate 334,514 downwards.
ACAACAAGTAGACCACAATGGACGTCTTCATCGCCGTCAGAACCTGAAATCTCTGACTGTCTTAATGTTATATATAAGGGCGTATTTGAAAATGTAAGAATTTTCAATAGCAGAATTATGCTAATGAAAACAGGGACACTTTTTCCACATCAGGAGCTCTTCTGTTTACTATAAATTTCTGATCAGTCTTAGGCCGTTTCGCTTGTTTCATACAAAGAAAATAATGCGTTAATGGGTTGGGATGTAGATCCTAATGCACTACTTTTAGTTAAAAATATACGTAAATGTATTAAGCTACCAAAAACAGTCAGGCAGGGTAGTAACACTCACACTTTTTCGCTTTGTAGCATCTTGTGTAATTTATTATGTTATTAAGAAATGGACTATTCATCTTTCATAACGATTTCTCTTACTGAAACATAGACCACTATTGCACTGAGAGAAACAAATACGAGGACAAAATTATTTGGACCTCAGTGAGAATGAAACAAGACAATAAGAGGAAAATTACTTAAGTCTCACAATTTATAGTCGGCGAAATATAATATGGGTGATCAAACCGAGGACAGTGGGATGAGTGGGACACGATAAATGCGAATAAAATTATAGCCCGAAAATATAAAGGGAAGAGACCACTTGACAGATCTTAGCATAGGCGGGAGGATGATATTAAAAAGGTTGCTAGAGAAAGGGGGTGTGAATTTGCGGGCTACATCAATTTGACTTAGGAGAGGGTCCATTGGCGGGTTCTTCTGAACACTAGATACTGCAATAAACCTTCAGGTTCCTCAGAAGGCTTATCATTAAGGATTCTACTCCATGAAAAGTCACCCAATCTAGGCAAATCTATATTGCGATTAGCTGCACTTCGTCAGGTTTTCTAGAAATTTTTTGTATAATTTATAAATTAATATAAATAAATTTTATAGCATGTTAGGGGATTAGTTCTAAGCGGTTAACCCACCTTGATACAATACTTAACTATGAACAAAGAAAGTAACTTAAAATGTTGTAGCAAGTGTTTGCAGGCTCGCACAACGTTAACAGCAAATGCCACCATAGATCACGTTCCTGAGCCAGTACCACGCACTGTCTATCCTTTCAACCCGTCTCCACAAGATCCGTCTTAATGTTATCACATCTCCGACTTCGTACTGTAAGTAAACGCTTCCCAACAATTTTGCCCCTATCGTGAACATTCCGTGGCACAGAACGTTTTATAACGAAGTTTATAAACCAACCTCCTAACACCCTTGCAGGAGATTAACCCCTTGTCGATTGTCCCAGGCTGCTTATTTAACATAGTGGCAGCCATTCTTTGTATCTGGAAGGCATGTCATGTGCGGATGGACGAGGGACCCACGAACACTTTAACTAATGAAGATAATAAATTGACAAATAAATAAACGGATAATAAAAAGAGAAACATGTCGGGGACCGTCATAATTACGAATATTTCCAGATTATACTCTCTGGTGTTATGAACCCTAGAAAAATGGGTCATTATATTGATACTGCTAATTGGAAATGGTGTCGTACGATCTTAATTAAATAAAATTTAATGAAATTCTCCATTGGAATGACACTAGCACAATACAGAATCCCATCCTACAGCTTCTCATACATCTTTATGAAGGATGTTAGAAGAATACTTAATTCGTCAATCGGATAGAAAAGAGGATATGTAATTATGCCTGTTTTGATGTACGAGGAGTAAGTAAAGAAATGGATAAATGTCTGAAAATGTACGGCAAAAGATTAAAAATATAAATTTCTCTGAGTTGGTTTCTTCACAGAGGAAGCTGGAGTGATTTATAAAGTAGCGATGCAAACAAGTCCCCAGATCTATGGAAACGCTTCAGTTACAGGATAACGAGACATCACGTAATAGATTCAAACGGCTCAGTTCAGATCTTTGCAAAATTAGTTCTTGCGCGGCCGAACCCAAAAATGAAAAGTAATACGAATGTACCACTTTGTCTTACTTTCTAAAGCCTCAAATTACGTACGTTGTCAACATTCGGTAGTAGATACGGAGTAACACCTATACAATCTTATTTCCGTCCTTGTTGCTAACAATTATTTCGCAAATTGATTAACACATTCTGAACATACAATATGACTGTACTGCTGAGAAAGGCCGAAACTATGCTCCGTTTTTAACTAAGAACTAATTCACAGACACATCTCTCGCAATGCGCGAGATCAGAGCAACATGAAACACAAGTGAAGGAACGAGTTTATCTGACACTTCTCATGAATTGAATACTACGGAGCGAAAGAAAGAGCAGTGCAGAAAACAAAAGACAGAACAATACAAGACGAGAGGACGCTAAGGAGATACATAATTAAAGACAATGGGCGAGGAAGAAAAGCTGGGAAGAGAGAAACGAACTCGGAGAGAGACACGAGGAAAATAAATATAGGGGCGATAAAAATAGGACAACAGGTCTAAATTTGGAGGATTAAAACACGATGCAAATTTAACTAAAAGAACATGTGACAGTAGAGGCAACTTGGGTGTGAAATATAATAAAAAGCGATATAAATAAATAAAATTTAATATTGAATGAACCAGAAATGTGTAAATAGATCGCAAGTTCATACAAGCACGAAGTTGTATAACCTGTCTGTAATAAGGGATTCAGCGCTTACAGGCTTTCACGAAAAACAGTGCCCGGTCTACGGCTGTCTTAAATTATACATTTCTCTGGAGTCTTCCGGTTGTTCGTGTCTTACATGCGATTAACTCCATTCCTCAGGTTAAGCATGCAATTTTCTGCCCCGCGTGCGTCTAATGAGATTCTCTTCTAACTGTAATCCTATAAATTTCCAATGAGCATATTATCGTCAAATCTAAAATTAATAAATCGACGCTCAAGTTTTATCCTTCCCCTACAGTAACGTACATAATGCCTCCAAGTCAGCTACGAGCATTCAGTAGTGATCAACGTCGTTTTGTACAAATTTCACTAACCTCGGTGTAAAAAACTTCGTAAAATAAAATGATATGTACGCCTCAAAAATAATTATATGACCAATGTAAATCGTTTGATGTCCACTCTCTCATACGCCCAAGTAGAACACATGATGGAAAATTTTCTTTTGGAAGAAAGTCTTATGAAAGTCGTCAGTCACAAGTTAAAACACAACGATGGAAAGATGGATCAAAACTCGACGGACTGGTCAGCAAGTAGCCTTCTGCTGGAACGGTTATAACATTTCGGGTTCCATAAGGTAATTTTCTAAATAGCTTAATATCGATAAACCGTTCTCTAACGGTCTTTCACGACTGGATCTTCTAGCTGTAACCTAAACGTTCTAGACAGGAAATGATCAACACCCGAGGACTACAGAGTTTCGGGGCCTGGAGGAGAGCTTGTGGGTCATGTTACAGTAAACAACAGCGAGCTTAACTATTAGAGTACTCTCTTAGTAAGAGATCCTCTAAATATAAGCTTCAAATGTTAATGAAAATACATACACAACCAATTGAGGGAAACGTGAGATGTGAGTACAGTAACGAAGTTTACATCTGCTTCATGAGCGCTGAGTGGTTGAGCAAGTGTTTCCAATGTTGTCATCAATAACATTGCTGCCAGGAACTTTCAGTATGTACACAAACTGAAAAACGTAACATGACGAAGCATCTATAATGAGGCACTTTGCCGCCGTTGGTGAACTAATTCCCGGGAATATTATTAAGGTAGGTGGTCTAGAAGTAAGCGCACAGAATACAAGGCACCAATAAATTGCCCGTCAAGAACTAGAGGAAAATCTAAAGCAGTAAACACACACAGCCATAAATATTGTAAAATAAGGCCCAAATCCACGTTTTTACATTACCACGGTAACGGTGACAACATACACATTTTTAAAAAATATCCTATAAGGCCCAAAATATCTCATTAGAATCATAATGTCAACTGCTATAACATACACATTCATAAATATTATCCCCTGTGGCCCAGAAATCATAACAACAAACAACCACCAACCGACACTCGATGTTTAAAGTGAGACTTTGGCAAAGGATATGGTGTACTGACCATTCAACCACCTGACGCGACTTGTAGCTAGAGTCTTTCACCAACCAACACTCGCTTATTATGCAGACAGATGTGTCATCACCAAATACAAATATATTTTATAATTCCTTCTAAATAAAACGAAGTTCACACATTTGGAGTGGAAAGTTTCTCATCTACCTGTAAGGTAATGGAGATATGAGATTGTGCAGAAGTCCTATCGCTCGTACACAGACGAAATCCATCACGGAAATATTAAATTGTGGACAAACTCGTGGTTTTTGTGAGGAGACAATGAAAAGGAGACCCACCTCAGAACTCACCCTTATAAATCATCTTGTCGTCTTATTCGATACGGCACTGAAAACCTCCTGTAGCTGAGACACACAAAGCCAAGTACCCTGAACTCCAATTATGGTGAACATTGTTCACTCCCTGAGTTACGTTTCTATGCCCTACTCCACGATTCGGGAGCTATTCCTGTCTCCCGAGGTTTGTGACAACGGTTGAAATCAAACTAGTAAACATCTGAATGTCTCGTATACTAACCACTGGTCGTGTTGAACTCAAATGTTCATTATATATTTAAATAGTTTTTAATAAGGCACATTGTATTACGAAGACTGCAGTCTTTGAATTTCGACGCTGTGTAATCTTGCACGTAGCCACAAAAATTTCGAAGAAAAGATCACAATCAGCGTATTTACAGCGAACGCATCAAATCTTAGACAATTAACTTATTACAGTTATGAGTTTATGCTAAGTATTATTGCTTTGCTAGTATGTAATTTATGAAGTAATCTGTACAGAAAAGGTTCGTGCCCCTCTGCGCGTTCTTCCACATTTTAAAATCCCTAAACAGATGGAAAGATTTTAATTAAATTTCATATGGAGGTCCACACTGAGAAGTGCCAATTTAATTTTGGTTCATCGGTCCAATATAATATCTACTTCACAGTAAATACAAGACAAGACTTTTTGATTTTATAACAAAAGCGCGGTGGGGGTGGGTGATGGTAGTATAACGTACCTGTGCATGACATATCTCATTTGAAATACATGGCGAGTACTTGACAAAATAAAAGGGAACTACATTATAGTCTGTTTGGCGTGAATATTGACACAATTGCTGACTTTTCTGTGTTGTTTATAGCCCCATATCTTTACTGGCGTCCAATAGAGAGAGCTTCTGCATTTCTCAATACGTTATTTATCTTATCGTCCAATAAATTATCATTACCAACATGAGCATAACATAAGAGTTATAGTGAAAATAACTTAGCATTTGCTTCAATTCGTTGTAATTTCTCTGGCGTATGAAGCAACCACAGTACCACAAGACGGATAAAATTTCCTTCCAGTATTTATTATGCTGGAAATAACTTTAATTTCTTCTGACAATACCACACATTTTTATACCGATAATTATGAAATTAAACAATCCTAGCTATTCATTATTCGTACTACACATAACTTAAGAAAAAAATAATTCTGGAAAAGTTATTTAACAAAAGCTACCAACATTAACAGTAGCGACTTAGCTAATGATTTCAAAGTTTTAAAAAAATTACATATAAATCAGTGACATTCTCTCGTCACCAACTTTGAATACATACGAAAATGCAACCAGATACCACCCTCACCAAGAAATGAAGCAACCCAAGATTTAAATGTAGAGCAATAATACGGAAGTTAAAACACCGTATTTATATCTTAGTCGACATTAAAATTGAATCATGTGCTGCGAACATCTGCGCCAAGTACTCGATCTAACGTCATGTTTTTCTTTGCAGACTCCACGATGAAAGGTTAGGCTTCATATGCAATACAAAGCGCGGCTCTGTAATTGAAACAAATGAAAGCGCTTTGGGGCCGGTAATTGTGCGGTGGGGTACCGTCAACACGTACATACCGGGGTGCAGTGTCTCAGTCGGTTTTGCAGCCTTCAATCTGAAAACTCATTCAAGCACTGACATCACCTCACCTTTTGTAATACATATATTTTTCCAAATCACATTCTTAATACCAATTAATATTAGGACATATCAAGCACGTATTACGAGAAGAAAATCTACGTATTGCATATCCTAGACTGCAGGTGTCTGAGAAAGGAATATGAAGAGACAAAGACAGTAGGCTCCTCTGAAACGTTTGCAACTAACAAAATACTACACAGCTTTGTATCATACAAAACTATAATACATGATAAATCAAATTAAACCTAAATTACTGTGTACCGACAACATTTCGTGAGAATCGAAGAATATATTTGGAACGAAACTCATCAGGTAATTTGAGCGCTATTATCAGCACACATACAGATAGCTGGACGTTCTTTGGAAACGGATTTGAAAGAAAAGAAAAGAGAACTATATATTTAACGAAATTATTACACGTAAATGGAACATCTCGGTAACTTCGTGATACAAAGCACAACATGCAAGTACTCACATGTCACCCCCCCCCCCCCACATACACACTTTTTATACTAACATTGCAAAGTATGTCGCCTAGTTAAAAGTAATTCAAATTTGAGAACGTAAATTCGTAGGAACAATTTCATATCACTATACATCTGACGTAAGAGAAATCTCTGCTTACATCATAATATCCTTTTGCTACGCCAGATTTAGACCAGAAGATTACCTGAACATGTGGGACCTTCTCGAGAAAGTTTTTACTTCTGTTCCAGGTGCACAGTTTACTCTGGATTACAGACCGTTGGCACAGAAAGTCTTTACTGGCTGAACCACACGGGATTCAAAAGGAAAAGAATGTTCCATTTGAGGATTTCGAAGTTCAAGGGACTTGGTTGTTCCTTGGGGAATAATGCGTACCTCTATGTATGCATTAGGATTAGACTACGTTTCAGGTGTATTAATACGTTAAGAGATGCAAAGAGCAGAATATTTGTGATCTCTGAGGCATCGTGTAAGACGGAAGATTTAGGAGAGAAATTTTAGATACCAAAATGTGGGCACGTTAATAATAAAGGAAAAACATGTTTGTCAGGCTGAGGTCAACAACAATGGTTGCCCAACATACAGCTGATACCTAGTGCTACATAACCACCTCCGGGCTACAGAAAAATGCCTAGGACTCCTATCGCAAATTGTGATCGTTGCAAAGTAAAATTAAGAATCCATGCGATTCAATTTCCGGATATACTTAAACATAGATCTATTTTTCAGTAGCTATAAATCTTATAAGCAAATAAAACGTTACCACGAGGTAGACGTAACAACTGACATTTTAAGAAATTTTATCGCAACATCTGGTATGTGAGGCAGGCTTACGATACCTCTTCCGAATAATTCTGAGGCAGTGCGGAATTTACATATTCTTAACCTTACCTCTCTCGCCTGTTTATAATATAACAGTCATTACCAGGATCAATCTAGTTCGGATGGAAACATACCAATACACAATACACTATGCAATGCATGATGTTAACAAGAGACCAACATACATGTCAAAATTATATGCAAACGCTACAGAGAAAATACTGATCTCTGTTGGGGTGGAGATAAATTCAACACACAGATTTGAGTTCATCAAACTGACTGCACACATTGACCTGTCAATCAGTCATAGCGACGCGGAGTGCATATTTCACTGATGGAGGGGCAGGTTGTCCTAAGTCATATTTGTCACGCTAGCAAATGGAAGAGTTGTCAGCTGGGATCAACAACAGCTTAGAGATTGAACAGATAAACGTATAGAAAATCGAGTGCTATTTTTGTCACTGGCAGGGTAGGAGTGTGTAAACCCCTCGATTATAAAGTCAAAATCAGCATACGGAACATTAGTATAACATAAGTCAACGGTAAGGCATTTTAAAATGTTGTATTAGGTTTAGGAGCCGTGTAGACTCATGGGTACATGCCAAAGTTTCAGAGAAACATACTGCCTCCATTTTCAGAGTTGAAGTGGCAATGCATCTACACGGCGCCAAAATTAAGAACACCATCATCATCCTCACTGACATAAAAGTCTCAAATCTCACATTAAATTTCTTGATTACGTGTCGTTTGATGTTAAAGGAACACATGTTCGCAGTTAAACCAAGGTAGAAGACAGATGAAGATATGAGAACCATTTTCTCGTTTCTCTACTTTAATTATCGCATACGTTAATGTTCTTATCCTCTACGTAAATTCTGTACTAATTTCCGGTGGCGATCTGTTTTGTGAGAAAAGAATAACAGTCCCCATGTAGGACAGAACTGTACAACACACGCCACTGGAGGCTCATACCACTCAATTATTTGCATTCCCTTTTTCACCTACCACCTGGTGCATCTTGTAATAATCTGCGACTGCATAACCTACCGGGCCCATTCAGTAACACATATGGTTCAGCCTCTCATGTTTTTCATGATTCACCTCAGACTTCCATGAGAGTACCGCCATGATGTTTCCAAATCTCTAATGCTAGCACAAGAATACACGGCACAACAACTCAGAAGACAGCCATAATTCTTTTTAAAGATCACACGAAGCTGGTTAAAGTTCGTAATATTTTTAAGTTCCGTGTGCCGGAGAATGAAGTATGTAAGAGCGGTACTGGCAACTGACGATGTCTGACGTATAAAATTATCAAATAGTATATGGCTCGTTAATGGTGAATACGAACGCCAAAGGTAACGTCTTATAAAGAAATTCACTAAACACTACTGCGCTTAAGCATGAATCGATGAATTTAGTAGTTAATCTGGATGTAAGGTGGATGTACTTACTTTCCTTGTACTGCAAAACGTTGCGGTGCTTCTCGTGAATCACTACGCAGCGAAAACATTTCTCCGATCTGAAATAAATCAGAAAAAAACCCATAGCATTAAACGTGAATTACATCATACCACCGTTTACAAAATAGTAAATTTGGGGAAGAAATATTTAAGAATATGCAGTTGTAGACTTTCTTCTAAATTTTCATCACAAGTCCATAATGTCCAGCTCAACGCAACCATATATTCCTTCCTCAAGCAACAATTTACATTAAGGGAAATATACAAGCTGTTTGGAAAGTCATTTATTATTAAGATTTCTGTCTTCTGGATTGTTGAGCCGTGTAGTATGGTAGATGTTTAGCAACGTTTCAGAGGTCATACTGACCTCTGAAACGTTGGTAAACATCTACCATACTACACAGAGTAACAACCCAGAAGACAGAAATCTTCACACTCACCGCTGTGAGAACCTCAAATCATTCATCTATTTTTGGCTGCAATTCTACACAATTCGATTAGACTAATAAACAAAATATCCCTGTGACAATACAAGAGCCCACGCAGGTTACGTCATATTATAACCTGCTGTCGCCAGTCAGTCGTCTTTCAACAGTCGAAATGCAAGGATGTCTTTTTCAGAAGTCCAACGAGTGTTCATTGTCGAATACTACCTGGCATTTTGTTCTTACTTGCCAGAGTGACTTTGGGGATACATTTCCTGATTTTCATATGCCAGACAAATCGAAAATATTTCGTTTGGTTAAACGTTTCCATTTACTATAGAAACTTTTCACCGGGCTGCATCAAACACGAGGAAAATACTGAATACATGAATCGCTAAATGCAGTGGAAATCTGCAACATTTAATACAACACAGTTTTTTCTCTAATTTCAATGTAATTTATTTTCTGCCAAATAGAACATGTGTCAGGAATGTGTTTCGTGGCTTTTCTATCACTCTGTACATTACTATAGACGAAAGAGTTATTTAAAAATATGTAAGTTAGTCCCGTTTTGGATATAACCATTACATTTTACGAGATGTAAATGAACATGCTGGTTTCCATCTCATAACGATCCGAAATTCACGACGGGAATAAAAACGTATTTCGCACTGTTTTACCCTCAGCCATCTGAATACTATTTATTACATTTCTGGCTCTCGCAGAGAACAAGAACTGCGCTCTGTAATTGGGTTGTATTTAGAACTGTTTTTCATAAATACACTCTGTTTTAACCACACAACGGCCAAAAATACTTACTTACTAACTAGAAACTAGACTCATTCCAACACTCGTTATGAAACCACAATTACATTATTTAACAATGTTTCAGAAACAAATTTAACTCAACGTTCAACAAATTCTCACAAAAATGACGTTCGAATAAAATCTGCATACTGCTTTCAAGAGTAATAAAATTTTGAAATATGACGTAACACAGGCGAATTTTAAACAAGCCACAAAATGACAGTAGTTTGTTCACACCTTGTTTACATACACTTGTTTAATTTGAAAGGCGGTTATAATTATTACATTCTGGCAAGATTTAATTCAAGAAATTAGCTGCAATGGGTAATTAATTCAACATCATTGTGCTGTGTGTTCATATTTTAAAAAAGGGTCTCATTTCTATTCATGACAGTTATACTTTACCTCCGCGGAGCAGAGCGTGGGTTGTGAGGAAATTCTCGGTATGTTTAAACTGTTCTAAAGGGGAATATTAAACATCACGGCGGGTTTTATACAATTAAAATATGAATTCTGAAATATATTGTTGTGTTCTGTGTACGCGCTTAAAACATTGTCTGTAAAGAAGGTTACCAAGACGCTGAAAATTCTATGCCTTCACTTGCAAACCGGCTGTGAATTAACCCGTTAATCTGTGGAACAATAATCACAAACTTTATTAAAATCGATTTGAAACGAGACAATGTGAGCGTCGACCTTCAGTGGAGCTGTGACACAGCCGTTAAACCCCTCTGAGGCAAGGACGCCTCCAGAGGCAGTTATTGTTAACCACGATCTTGTAAATTATCTAGCTTTACCGCCATGCGATCGAGACGGCACCAAGAAGCCATTTATTCATTTGTAGCTGAATGTGAATCGTATCAGATCAAATAAGGAACTTACAGTATTTATACAACCTCGCGGTGATGATGGCGCCATGCGGTTTAAGCTGAGTAAAGTTTGACAGTAGGATTATGGGTCCGAAGAGAAAAAATACAATTCTATTTTGTTGACGGAAAATGAAACACAGTTAATGAAAACACATAATGATGCCCCAATTATGTTTGGAATTACTTGATCTCAATCGACGTAAAGTTTAAGGATGTATGTCCTGCACATACTTTAATCACTGTCTGAATAATATCGTGAATTTTATCAGTTTTTCGTTTGATATTATCCTATCAGAATCTGTTCCCTGACAAAGGAGTTAAATCCATTGGTCTGCCTGGAAAATGTGTGATATTAATGCTACGTGCCTAGGTGTCAACTCCGATTTAGCCACCTTTAAATATAGACCAAAATGTTCAATTATGTTCCAGGAGACACTTTACGATATATGTGGTGGGATATAAAGAACAAAAATGTCACGTTGACAGTAAAAGACACCAATTACCTTAAGAAATTTCAGATCGACAGTAAATCAAACTGGAATCGCTTTACACAATAAACTGAGTGTCATTTTATGGGTCATAACCAGAATTCTCTGAAAATAATAAAAATATCCTATCACAAAGTTGCATTAACTGTAAGACCGTAACGTGCTGGCCCATAAACTCACTATTACAACACGTATTGGATACAGACTGTAGGATATAGGATTACAGTTTTATTCAAAGGGGAAAATAATCGAACATTACACTGCACCAACAAATATTTTGTATTTAAATACAATTTATTCCACCACTGTAAAAATTCATGGCGTTTCATTCGCCTCCGAGTGCCACAATGTATCTTCATAAGAGGCATCTTAGTGTTACCAACCGATGCCCTCCATTCTTCGATTTGTAGGTTACATTTCCTCAAGAGGCTTTCCCGCCAAAATTCCGTAACCATTCACCGTCTCTGCAAACCTAACTGAATCACTGAACCACAGAAACCACTTGGATTTCACTATCATACCAATAATTGAACGTCTGTATAAATCATATCGTTATCTTCTTTATTGTCAAATTATTTAATCGTATTAATTACAATTTATTATCGTGAGCAATTGTTTTCAAATATTTTCAAACTAAACAGCCTACATGTAAATATTATATTCCACATAAATTACGGATATCTGAACTGGTAATTAAGTCTCCCAATGTGCTATATTACATGACGTTTCCGTGGTGATTAAGGAAAAATATTCTTCACAACTGTAAATCTAATCTAAAGTAGTACTGACGCCCGAGTAACAGCATACCTGGCGCAAGATATCTCCGAGCTTCGTTAGCAGTAACTAATGCACACGTTGGTGGCCAGTCAGCAGTGGTACGGGGTGGAAGGGGAAAATATATAGCATAAAAAGTCCATCTGTTCCCTTGCCCTTTCCATCATCCCTTCCCCTTTTACTGTGACGTAGCTTAGGATCGCAAATTTTTTTCTTCCATTATACTGACACCCTTTCTGCAAAATCATAAATAAGTGTTTATCAATATCAGGGCAAACAGTGCAGGTAGTTATGAGAAGAACAGTGAAGAGATAACCACGAAATATGTGCATTGAACAGTCTTCGAAAAAATGACAAAAGTAACCAATAGGATAAGACCAAAATACAATGGAAGTAGAGAATTTGCAAGTTCCGCCATAAATGACCCAGCTTTCAATATGTTTTTCACTGCACAAGACATTCTGTTCCAACACTGACTCCAGCAGCCAACAGCATCCACCAGCTGTTGTCAGCATCATTACACATCTGTCCTACTGGACAAGTTCACAGACATGACAGCTTGTCACGTATGAATGTTCACAGAAAGTAGGCTTTTCGGCAATCGCTGTATACCAGACTGACACTGGGAGTAATATTCAAAGTACTGAAAAACTGTGCCATAAGCAATAAAGTGAATTTGACAAGACGCATCACTGTTAATACCAACGTCATTTCAGACCTACATGAGCAGCGTCAAAGCTAACTTCCTGCAGCAGAGACCTACTTAAGAAGCCTACAGTCGCTCAGTTGGTCAAGAAATTTCCGGATAATTATGAAACACAAAGGTTCATTACCATGTTTACAACAACCCTACACAGTTCCACTCTATGTATTTAAAATCCAGCCTTTTATGATTTGAGGTTTTCACAGCGGTGAGTATGAAGATTTCTGTCTTCTGGGTTGTTGCGCTGTGTAGTCTGGTCGATGTTAACCAACGTTTCGGAGGTCATACTGCCTCCATCATCAGGGCGATGAGTATGAAGATTTCTGTCTTCTGGGTTGTTGCGCTGTGTAGTCTATCGATGTTAACCAACGTTTCGGAGGTCATACTGCCTCCATCATCAGGGCGATGAGTTTGAAGATTTCTGTCTTCTGGGTTGTTGCGCTGTGTAGTCTGGTGGATGTTAACCAACGCTTCAGAGGTCATACTGCCTCCGTCATCAGGACCAGTTTAATATTCTCCATCTATGCATAGGCTTCTAATATTTTAATTCTCCTTGACTAACTAACTAAGTAGATGGCTTACCGAACCCGAAGGTTCATCACCGAATTAACCAAAGTCCTCCACCAGACCCTGTCCTGGGCCAACAACATCCAGTTTCCTTCAACTCTTATCTCCCATAGATCCCGCCTGACATTATCCTCCCATCTACGTCTAGGTCTCCCCAGCGGCCTCTTCCCCTCAGGCTTCCCGACCAATACCCGGTGCACACCTCTTGTCCCATCCATGCGCGCTACATGCCCAGCCCATCTCATTCTTCTCGACTTAATCACCCTGACAATATTGGGGGAGGAGTACAAATTTTTAAGTTCGTCATCATGCAGTTTTCTCCATGTCCCATCGTCTTCTGTCCTAGGCCCAAATATCCTCCTCAGCACCCTGTTCTCAAACACCTGCAAACTGTGTTCCTCCCTCTGAGTGAGAGACCATGTTTCGCACCCATACAAAACAACAGGCAAAATTATTGTTATGACCGCAGTGTTGAAAATCAGTACACGCCCCCCTTCAAAATTGGGTTGGAAATTATCGAAGTAAGACAAAATGACTTTCGACAGGAAGTCGTTAGCAGTGACCCACCATTATCATATTGTTACAGAGTACTGGAGCACTGACAGAAGAAATAAAGGCCTCGCACTGTCTGCAAATAAAGAATATATATCCTGCAGTGAGTCACGCTCGCTGCACGAAGAGGAACTAATGGACGGATTCATTACTGAATCACATGGGGGTCGAGTGGAGGAGAGCTGCACAGAAACCAAATGAAGCTGGGAAAATAAATACAGAGATTTGCCTCAAGATACTAGATGCAGCTGATGACAGTCTGTACGTGCTGGGTGAACCCGGGGTAATTAGTAACAGAGAGGGCGCACGGCGTTGTAGTGAAGCACAGCGCCATGTAACGCTTCGCACTTTTGCTTCAAGATCTGTTACTGTTGACCTGCAAAAGGCAGAAGGACTTCATGGTACGAAAAAACAGCCTTCTGGAACATTGCGCCGTGTGGAAGATAGCGGACGTTTTGGAAAAGTTCACTGCCCCCATCATCTTGGTGCCGAACCTAACTGTCTTGAAAATGTAATTGTGGCCTAACGCAACACACGCTCGACACACAATTCAAATCGAAGTCGAAGGAGAAGTGAAGAAAAGGAAACATCGTATAAAAAGAGAAAGTGCAATCAATTCAGAGCTGTGTGAATTAAAGAAAGACAGACACAAAACAAAGCCAGTTTCAGTTTTTGAGAAATTTAAATGTTTACCAAACATGAACACGAAACAACACGCCAAATTTTCATAATTTTAACAGGTTATATCAACAATATCTTTAATTCACACTCATTTCCTAGTTATGTATTTCATCAAACTGTTTACAGCACGGTCTCCGTCAAATGGTTAGTACTTTAGTACTTTCTATTCATATTCCGGAGGTCCCGGGTTCAAATCTGGGGTCGGAGACTGGACATCCTCACTGATTCTTTTACATTTCCTCAGTTCTTCCAGACAAATTCCGGAAAAAGTATCTTAAATTGGGACACGACCGCTTTATTTCATATCCCTTCAATTCACTACGCATTGCATCATTCGGCTTTATACAAACGTAGCAACTAAAAGTATCGATAAATATGCTAGGGATACATCAATAAATAAATAAACAAAAACATCTACAGCACGGCCCGTCCTCTGAACCAAAATAATCAACCACACAGCCACTGGAATTCGAAATTAGTGTTACCAACTTCGCTTCCTGTACAAACGGGGCGCACTAAAAAATGTTATTCTGGTCAATAAACGGAATGTTTGAGGTTCGATACGTTACTCTCATGTGATGACTAATGCTGAGTGGCGTGTCCAGTCTCCGCAATTTACAGCGACGCTGAAGAGATATTCTTGAATGGTTTCGAGTATGTGTCCACACTGGCAACTCAAAGCACCACCCCACACTAGGGCGAAGAGGCTCTGTCAAACGATGACAGATGGACGTTCACTCATTATGTACGATACGTTCTTCAGTAAGTATAGTGGCATGGTACACAAACCAGACAACCTTTATAGAAAAAGTATTTCTTTCCGGTAGGTTCGCAAATCCTTGGGAAATTCCTTTGCCTGTATGTCTTTACCGGGCAATGAACGTCTATGTTAACCGTGTTAGCCCGGCTTATACTTTGAAAATGAGTAAATAAAAGATAAAAAATATTGTCTTGCGTTTTGGTTCAGTGGTACTCCATACACTGAAACACAGAATCGCCTCGAGTGTAATCCTCAACACTAATCCATAGGCTAAATTTCATTACTCCCTACAGTTGTAAAAAACTTGCAATAAAAAATAAGTCATATAACAACAACAACACAAGTGTTTATAAGACTATAAATACACGTATGTGTACAATAAAAGTCGATTTTATAAGTCCTTATTGGAACTCCTTGAATAATTCTCTTGTTGGCCGAATAAGTTTCTAAAACGTAACATTTATAAGCAGGGACTTTTTTACTTACTTACTTTATTTGTTATCGGCATGGAAAAGATAAACACAGACATATTTGTGTTCTTCCGACCTTTTGCAAATAATAACAATATTCACATTATATATAATCTCTGTGCCGGTTATTTTCTAGTCATGTAATAACTTCCAGGCCCAATATTAAAGAGTTAATTACATAATCAGTTTTAAACATTGGGTCTGCTTTCCGGAATTGTTCCAAGTTCGTAGGAGTGATTACGAGGTTCGAACCTATTACTTAATTGTATTAACAAGTGTCTTCACCAACTCTGATTAAGATAATCGAATCTAGGAAGACAAGATGGTCGGGGTATGAGGAAAACAGAACGGTATGCACCATTTTAGTCTAGAAACCTGAAGGGTAGAGCAAGTTATTTCCTACAAAAAAAAACAACAATACGTAAAAATGAAAGGAACACGAGGTTTTAATATTCGAGAGCCGACCACCAACACTTCAATTACTGCTCCCTCTTACTCATTCTGTTCCCTTCTTCCAATGCCGTAATTTTGTCAATATTCTGCTATACCTATAATTCAATCCCGTTCAATCCCCACATGTTTCTTGTATGAACGATCTGCTTCCACTTTCAACTACTCCAAACTTCACGAAGTGCTAAGACCTCTCCGTTTCAATGTGACATTTCCTACTTTCTACCCAGTAGCCTGGAAATGTATGAATTAAAATGTTTTCGTTCTTCACAGATAAACCCGTATGCAACATGCCTACCCATCTCTAAATCTGTCCGAGAACTAAAATATTAACCCTTTAAAAACCTAGTGGGAACAATACATACCACCCGCTTTAACAATCGATATACTACGTTTTTTCACAAAGTGTATTCTTGGTTTTATGCGGTTCTCATACTAAAACGCGATTAATTCCCTAAAAGGTCGTTGTAATGGTTATGGGTTTTGTTTTCTTTGAGGTACGAACTGAGTTTCAGCTTCAAAGACAATGTAAGCTCGTTTCCCTTTGAAACTAAGGTACCCCTAAGTTAAAATTATTAACGTAACTGAGGTTCTAGCTTAAAATAAGTGGCCTTTAATGGATAGGAACAAACGCTTTAATTCAAATAGGAATTTTGCGACGCGAAAACTGTCATGATTTTACGTCATTTTAGAAATGCAACAGGACTTATCACTGAAGTCAATGGGATATACCGAAAATGAAGATACGACTTCATTAAACTATTCTAGAGATTATAATGCAGATATTTAATTATACTATATGATATACTTACTGCAGTGACAGAAAAATACAACGAAACACCTTATTTTTTATGACAATCTTATGGTTAACTTTATCTTGTTTACAGCATAATAATTTTATGAACATTTAACTAACAATACAACATGAACCGAAGCGAAATAGCGTTAACAGCAAGGAAGGCCTAAGCTAGTTCCGTCATCAACCTTTCTCTAAACCTGTCTCCCTATAATCCATCTTAATGTTATCCTGTAATTTCCTTCTCAAGTGGACGTTTCCAATTCTGTATAAATTCTTTGTCTTCCGCAACATAATTACAAACAGAGTCCCCCATTCCCAAGTCTCCTAGATGCTACTATCCAGGTGATCTCTTTAAGTCACTTCATTTCTCGTAATGTATCCCAAGTGGCTAATTTTGTCTTTTGTCTTCACGTATGAATATTTTCTTAAGCACTGCTTTTAAGCATCACCCCTCAAAGTAAGAGACGGTATTTCACATCCATACGAAACTATCGACATATTTTATAAATCTTGATTTTCTGTGCTTTGAAAAAGGTCATGTTCTATGCAGAACCTCCATTAAGGAACGAATATTTTGGTTCCGAACTATAGTTCAACGTATGGCGCCTACAACTATCACAAATTACTACAAACAAACACTTACATTTCACTTTAAACAGTGTTTTATCGTCTACATTAGAATGAGGAGGTAAGCTTCTTAGCGGTTGCAGCAAGAATCCACTTGGACTGTGTACACTTTAACAATAAGCAGTTTCTCCTCGAACTATTCGTTTATGAATAATCGAATTTCGCTTAATCGGGTTTATCCACATCTTCTAAAGGGATCATTACCATGTGAAGGGAAACCTGTATAGGTTAGGTGGGTTTTCTGTGTCTAAGTGGATATGGGGAGGTCTAGGTCCCCGTTGGATAACGTTAGTCGCCATTATAGCTCCGTGGAGGGTCGTAAACAGCCGCCCCGAGTTCACCCCATTACATAACTACCACCGCACAGGGCGGGAAAGAAGAAGGGGGTGAAGAAACGAAATGGACCAATGGGAATAATCCTCTTAGCTTAAAAACAGGGTGTGTCGGAAATAAAACGAATACAATATATCTATAGGCTTAACGGCACATATAAAGAGAGGACACTCAGAAGTTCTGAAATTGGTTCTTCCGTAAGCGCAGGATCTGCTAAGAAGAAGACAGGAAACTTATGAGAATGAATTTTACGTAAGAGGAAAATACACAGAATTATCCCATCT
Organism: Zootermopsis nevadensis; assembly: GCF_000696155.1. The sequence goes on along the minus strand of NW_019059784.1, from coordinate 316,150 downwards.
GAATAACAAGTGAAGTTTTGGTTATTCTAAAGGCACCACATGCTATCGAATTGTGTTCTCGCCCCACCCTACTACAACCTGAACGTGAAAGGGAGCGCATTTTACTTCATGAACTCTAGGAAGCCCAAGTTCATTTTCGTCCCTTGAAGAGGGGCACTGTCTGTGTTAATTATAGGAGATCTGACGTTATCACGGCAGTGATGAAAAAGATTATGTTCTTCTGGACTGTGACGCCGTGTATCTTGTAAATCATTATAATCCCTTCGTCGGAACATATACCCTCCATCTTCAGGGTGAATACAATAGGATACCTTTATTTCTATTACCGCTGTTATCTGTAGTCAGGAACTAGATTTATCAATTAATCAAAATAAAACAGACTTTATCTGATCCCAGTCTCCGAAACGTCGTTTTTAATTAATTTAGGATGATAGATAATGTTCAAAAAGTTTGTTTCTTAAACTTAAGATGGCTTTGACATGAGTCAGGGGGATGAACTTTCTTCTTGTAGTAGGGAAACTAGAAAACTTGGAAAATGCATTTTCGGCTCGATGATTGCCAAGATAGATTTACGTCGTTGCATTTACGGTTTGGTTTCAGGCTTTCCAGGCGACTGATGGGACAATTCCTGCAAGAAATTAACCAACACCCAGAGCAGCTTATTTCCAACGACTTTGTCTCCGCAGTCCTAAGACAGTTTGAATATTGGCCCGATTCTTGATAACGGCATGATATAATGTTTAAAAATAACAATTTCTTTATCTATAGCCAAAATTTTATTTATATAAACTACGACGTTTCGGAAGCTTTTTCCACTTCCATCTGGTATCTACCTTGGACCCCTTTAGACTAGCTCAGCTCGAACAAGGGGTAGAGGTTTTACGAGTGAAGTATTTCTTCGCAAACTCAATACCTGACACAAAATCACAAATCCTATTAGACGTAATTTCCATCTGGGATTCGTGGTGGACAAAATGGCACTGGGACAATTTTTCTTCCGAGTTCTTTGTTTTTAAATATCAAAACCACTCCACAGCTGCTCCATATTAACTCATGTATTAATAACTAGGGGATGAACAAAGGACCTGTTAAGACGCCCAGATTTACAAAGAGATTGTCTCAGCACATAGTAATAATAATAACAATAACAAAACGTAACTGGAAATAAGAATCAACTACAAATAGTTGCAGATTCTTGTTTTAGTCCTGGTCAATTTGTTGTTGGCGCTTGGTCTCAACGTTAAACAACTTTCATGTATATCAAAACCATACGAAATTCGTACTGCAAAAGACACATGTAGCTTAAAAATAACAAAACAAAACGAAACTCAGCTGTTCCACTGTTGACCATATGTAGCAGTGGAGCTGCGAATAAATACGATCTGTCACTGGAGTTGTTTGTACAAATGGTCACAATGTGTACACGACACTTAATTAGGGGCCGATAATTAATTCAAGCCATGAAATCAGCCAATATGGAATAACAACAAAATTAAACCAGGAAATCAACAAAATTTTAGGTACCGATCCAGCCTAGTTCGGATTAATGTTTCAAAAAATATGTTAATTCACGCAAAATTTTCTTTACATTTATTTTTTATTTAAATCGCTGTTCAGTGATACTAAAGAAACTGCATTGCTCTTAAGTATTTTTATTTCCCAACACTGAAAGAAGAGAAGGAAGTTACCGTTGCTTATTCTTAAAAATAACCTACAACTTGCATTCGTATTAACTTGTAGAACTGTCTCAACCCTTTGAAGCCGAAGCTCGTCTAATTCGTATTTACAAATTGAGTCCATACCGCAAAGAAAACACAACGCTTTACCACAGCAAATTAAAAATGCTGTAAAAGAAAATAATCACTATTTACATTAAGAACCATACAAGACGCATAAATATAAAATATAAATTGACTCTTCCAGCCTGCTCTGTGACACTCGAGTCAAGGTTACTAGGTTGCTGCTCACGTTAGTTGCGCAAAAACTGTGCAAATGCGAACATTTTCTAACATTAATTGATACAGAAATAGTTTCCTAATATTCGTGAACCATTTTGCAATTTGCATAATGACTAGGACACGTGTTTGCGTGTATGTGTGTGACGGGGGTGCATTATAATTTGCAATAACCTAACCAGAAACGCAAGAGTTCGTCTCGGAAGCCTAGGTAGGTTATACGGAACTAAAGCTTGAAGGTAAGAACTTACGCAACCAATTAATTAAATGTTTCATGTGGCTTATGCACGCGATATTAAACACTTTATATCATTAACATTGCCATTCGTAATATACATTATATTTTTAATTAATAAACATAATATAATTAGTACTGCGTTGGGTAAGAATTGAGGCCACAAGCAACACTGTTAAAAGGAATATGAAAAATGTAGAAAATTAAGACACAATGTCATTAACTATGGGAACTTTAAAGAAATACGAGTGTCACACAACTGGCTGAATTTTCGTTTAGACAAACTAAACCTACTGTTTATGACACGTCATATGTCGTGGTAAAATATATTTCTTTGTGTGTACAATACATGTTACTTTCAAAATATGTTTTTAAAACATACAAGCGAGTTTAAATTAATATCACACAACGAATACAAAACATAATAAACCGTCTTTAATATCACACAATTAAGAATTTGTATAATATAATTTATAAAATATGTGGCATACGATTCTTAACATAACATATCAAAATCACTGACAACCGTTTATAGTCAAATACACAGTATCACAGAGTTCTGCTAAATTAACATTCAACTCCACCTATTAAGCAATTAATTAAGTTGTACCACTAGAACAATAGGCTCAGCGAGCTGACTCTCGTTGTAAATTGGCAGAAGATTAATTGAAGAACAAAGATGTCAAAGAATTTTAATAACGTCATTATTCATCTAAATATTTTCAGAGTTAATGAATAAGGACAAAAGATCCGTATTCATTAATTAGTAAAGCTTTTAAATAATCTAAAGGCAACTCATCTATTACATCCATTAAATTCTTGAAGGCGTTACACCTTGCCCTAAAGACTTAAGGGCCGGTCTGGTATGGAAAGAGGGAAGTGGAAACGGTTCACTGCACTGGATCGATACATATGACACCACGTGTTTCCAATTACGTTTCATTTATTACGTCATAGGAAAGAATACAGCTTAATGACAGCGATGGATGCAGGATAAACTCGGGGATATTTTAGTCTCTCTGCAGAGCGCCTACGATTCTATCACAGTAGTCCTTCCTGCCAATTATGTCGCACGTGCTTAAAATTCGCCGCCTCTGTTCGTCAGCTTTTCGGACATGAGTCAGTACTGCTCTAAACTCTTCCACGTTTGGGTACTTCAGATTTTTAGTCGTTCTTCGCACAACGTAAACAAAATTAAAATACCGGGCCATTTCTATTCGTCCTTTCCCATGCGTCATTACTGAATAACTGATCAGATATCGATTGTTTGATACCGAGAAGCTGAAAGTGGCTCAGCTGTCAAGAAATTCCCAGCCTTTTTGTGAAACACGAAAGTTAACTACCGTAGTGAGCCAGTTGAATACAATTCATTGACTCATACCCTAACTATATGAGCCGGGATAGCTCAGTCAGTATAGTGACTAGCTACGGGCTGGACGACCGGCGTTCGATCCCCGACGGAGGCAGAGGATTTTTCCTCTAGCCTCTGCGTCCAG
>NW_019059784.1:274948-312273 GCF_000696155.1 Zootermopsis nevadensis | reverse complement strand
GGGTCCTTTCCCGGGGGTAAAGCCGGCCGGGGCGTGATGCTGACCACTCACCCCCATCTAGTGCCGAGGTCAAGGAAGAGAGGAGCTATACCTCCACTCACCCCAAACGCCTACATGGTGTATAGTGGGACAAACTTTACTTTACTTTACTTTACTTATACCCTAACTATTTAAGTTATAATTCAATATAATCCTTCAATCTACTTGTGGAACTATCACGTGTCTGCTCTCGTCAGGTCTCTGATTACAGCTTCGTACGTATTTCTCATTTCCCAATGCATGCTACATGTTCCGTACATATCATCTGCCTTAATTTGATCACCCTAATGCTATCTGGTGAAACATTTAATTTATAAAGCACTTCAATATGGAATAATCTCAGTATTCCTGTTTCTCCTCTCTCGGGAACAAATTTTCCTCTCAGGATAATTTTTAAACTCCTTCGATCTGTGTTCTTCATGTATAATGACAGCTAATGTTTTGCCTTATATAGTCTATATTAATATTTAGGGCAGAGACAGGAAACCATTCTGAACTGTTACGGCAGCGTCACAGCTAACGAGTAAGTTAGCATACGACATAGTTAGCGAGTAAGGTAACAAGCGACGTAGTTACCAAACAAGGTAGCAAGCGACACAACTCTTAATTGAACGTGATACCGATTTACTGGTCTCTTTCCAATATATGTGAACTTGTAACGCATTTTACGAATTTGCTACCTTCCTTCATGTTAAGATTCTGTCCTGCATTAAAAGTAACGCTCAAAAATGGAGAATAGAAGAGAATGATATATTTTCTGTCTTCACGTTTCGTCAATGATAAGCAATTGTAGAGGTAATGGTCTGTGAGCGATAAGGTTTCGTTCCGCTAATTAAACAAGTATACAATTAGTCCCATCTGTTGCCATGGTTACGTTGTAGCAATAAACACTGGATTAGGTTAGGTTAGATGCACGTATGTAAGGTCAGTTGCATTTGCGTGTTCGTTGACAACAATAAAATACAATCTTATTTCCCATCTTTCTAAACGAAACAAAAAATCTACTGCAGACTTCGTGTCTGACAACGCAACCCTGCTACCCCTCCCATAAACGTGGGACGCGTATATTACTCGTTACTGTAGACTCGGGTAGAGCTTTCACTAAAATTAAACCACAACGCAACAGACCTGTGTTGTAAATAGAGGCTAACTTGTTAGAATAACATTAGTAATATTACAGAACGTTCATTCAGTTCAATTGGTAAATTAACCTCTAATGAAATGCATGTCACTGAAAATGGCCTATATGTACGTAAGAAAAGTCACACAACATTGAACAAGCTCACCTGCTGACAAAACAAACTACCCACGACGCAGCTATTAAATTAATTAGACAAAGACCACTTAAATTCTTCAAAGATAGATTTAGCCACGAAATTATTTTATAAAGAATTTTTACTAGTATATAAGTTGAAACAGTACTTCCCTACTAAATCAAATATAAATGACACGAGTTTTTTTTCATGTTTGGATACCATTGTGTCTTTATCAGCTTACCGTTCCTGTACACAGCTATATTTTGTACTTTTGTTTGTTGTTAATACGTCCAGTGTATGGCACGATAAACATGAAGTGTATTCCAGCCATAAATTGCTTTAATGTCAAATTACTGTTTGCCACTGAAAGGACATGCCAGTAACGAACAGGAACATGTTTTCAGTGTTCGGGAAGATGGAAAGTAGGAATTCTGACATGTAAAATTCGAGAACATGTAAAAACGCAGATTACACTTTTTTTTCCTTTCGAGCAAATATAAGCGAAGAATAATCCATTCTAGCATTTTAAAATACAAACACAACACCGAAGAACCATGAAAGCCTTTCTACAGTGGAAATATTCTCGTATTCATTCTCGGATCAGTTTTATTCTTAAAGAAATTACTGTCGGCCTCCTTATAAAGAAAAACAGGCTTATTATACGTCCGTGAATTTGCCTCCCAACAAATCACAGAACATATTTTTGCACAAACATTATCAAACTAGAAGAAAACGTGCTTTGTTATCAATAAAACAACATGGCGATCCATTTACAGTGCTAGAGGACTAACCCCTGTCGGCTGTTCGTGATTAAACATATTCTCATCTACTTTCTATACCCAAGGTTGTTTCTAGATGTCGTGTCTTTATCAGTTATTTAAGTCAGGTTTGAAGAATAAGAACTTAGGATATTTCAGAACCGATAACAATGTGCAATGTCACTTAATTATCAGCGCCTCATCCAAGGTACGAAGGCATAGTAACTAAGTAATTAAACAGCATTTCGCCACTATTCGCTTAAGAACACAGATACAAATGCTGATAAATAATTTTTTACAAAAATAAATAACATAGCATTAGCAAGCGACAGATTCAGGCCATGAAAATGTATTCACTTGGGCATTCGAGATGGCTTATGTTACAGTTAAATTTTAAAAAAAACGCTGTGACAGTGTCAATTTAAGCATTTTCAAATATTATTTTGTGAGGTAAATATTTATCTATCCTCCATGTTTGCTTTATCCATTCACATTTCAATTAACGTAATGCTTTTTTAAGTCGAACATTTTTAACTGTAATTCTCTATAGTGGTTATCTTCTAATGTAATTACAAATATTCCGTCCAGTCTGTAAACCTTCGGTTTATTTCAGAAATACGTTTTATAATCCTTTGGGAATGCTAGTGACCAGACCGGCACTAAATAAAATATAATGCGTCACAAACAATGTGCCTCAAATATAAGTAAAGAACTCTTTCAGAAAAACAAATTTTCCAAGAAGGTAGGTAAAAAAGTTACACTGAATTTTGTTGTATTTATCGGATAAAAACAATAAAGTTTATTTTAGCAGATCTTCACTCCTGTAAAGAGAATGTATGCGTTAATGAACGACATAAATGTTATAGTTGTCACTTTATTAGCTAAACTGAATGTGAGAATTTTAATTTCTCATCATATTCCTACCTGGAGATAATTAAATCACAGTACATTCAACTCAGATCTTAGTCAGTATAGTGACTGACTACGGGCTGGACGATCGTGGTTCGATCTCCGGCAGGGACAGAGGATTTTCTTATAACCTTTGCGTCCAGACCGGCTCTAGGGCCCACCCAGCCTCCTATTAAATGGGTACCGGGGGTCGTTTCCCGGGAGTAAATCGGGTCTGGGGAGTGATGCCGACTCACCCCCATCTAATGTCGAGGTTAAGAATAAGTAGGAGCTATACCGCCTCTCCCCTGTGCGCCTACATGGCGCGGAACGGAATGGCTTTAGCTTTACCTTATACATTCAACTCAAGCAGCCTAAGTTTATGTGGCGAACTTTCTATCAATTGCATTTCCTTATTTTTAAGACCATAAATAAGCTAATTAATTATACATTTCCTATTCTTACCGCCACCTGATTATGTCCGTACTGAACACCAATACATCATTTTCAAGAATTAAGCTGTCAGTATGTTCCAGTTGAAATTAATTTCATATTTTGGCCTGACTTCTCTCCATTTTACACGCCACGGTTTGGGGTCCATGTTCATTCATCCTTTCCGGTTCTAGCCACTTCTTTTGATAGATTTTTATTACTGATTTATGTATGTACGCCAGTGTTGTAAATAACACGCAGAGTTTTGGAAATATTTAAAATAAATCTTTAAAGACAAAAAAACAAGAAGGTTCATATACAACGTATGACGTCTATGTATGTATTGAAGGCTAGCGGGAATAGTGTAATAATTGCTTTGGAAACTAAGAATGAAAAAGCCCCAAAGAAGAAAATATAATTAAATTCATTTATTTAAGTGTTTGCCAACAGGAAGAAGCCAATATGTATAACAGAGAGTAAATCATAGTAATGCAAAAACAAAATACTAAACGAAAAATGTAGTCACTGTATATTAAATAAATAAACAATAAAATAAATGTTATAAATAATAAGAACAACAATTATTAAAGAGAGAGAACATAATGATTAAAGAGAGAGAAATGTGTAGGGAGGCGTGGCGTGTTGGCACTGTGGTGGTGATGCTCCTATGGTAGAGGGTGATGACGAAGCGTTAATTATTGTGGGGATAAGCGCGTTGGGGCAGGTATTAATGAGGATGAGGGCTGCGGAAGAGTGATGCTGCGGTTTGTGGTAATTGTTTACGTAACCTAAACAACTGCATATGGACATCCCCAAGTGTTATTTATCGCAAACTTACAACGCATGACCGTTCCTTGTTTGTCAGTATGTCTGTCAGATATATATGATTCGATTTTCCAGATCCTGCACGACACAATTAGCAGATACAATGTTTTTATGGGTAATATACAGCCTGTTTCAAACAGTCTAAACCACAAAGACAAAAGAGCCGGAATTGGACTCGTAAAGTTAGCAATACATGCGACTGAAAGAAATATTTTTTGTTTGAATATCTCACACTCAGTAACCTACAACGTGGCATAATACTGTAAAGATAAATTAAAATAGAATTACAAATATTTCATAATTAACCAACTAACACTCTGACGGAATAACACGCAGGGCCAACAAAGCTAATATCAGAGTTCTCCGTTGAACACAAACCTGAGCCAGTTCCATCCATCTACCTGATCTTATTCTACCCAACTTCCATCCTATCTCTCAAAGATCCAACACCAAAATTCTGCACGCATTCAATGTATCCTCCATCCTAGCTACAAACGTAATGACCACTGACTTCTAGATTTCACTGTCTTAACAACCGAAGGTGCCCTGTATAGGTCACTGAGTACAGTGCCTTGTTATATAACATCAGAATATTCAATTGCTTTATTTCTTTCTAGTTCCTAACTTTTCGCCAAACATTTTCTTCATCTTCTTTTAATTATCGTAAACTGATTCTTTACAGAACAGCACAGATTAACAGGGCCTTTACTTTGCATAACAAACTGACCAATAAATGCATTTTTCCGTCATTTCTGACGGGAAACTTTCTAGCAGGCATATAAAATAATATTTCCTCATCTAACAACACCACGACTATAACTCACTGTTGCACTAATGTAGCACGGGAACGGGGCCATATGTTTTGTGATGTGATGACGTGAGCAGTGGCAGCGTTCAGAAAACAAATTGTGAATACAATCGTGTTCAGTCTCTCGCATCGTTCACCGATCATTCACCGCAAACGAGTTAGAACGGCATATGAAATGCATTACATCGAAATTATTCACGATTGACATTGGCTTAAAATATATCTATGATGTAGAATTTACATGGGCCCCATCTTCAAAAGCTGCAGGCCATGTGAAGTAATAAAACAACAATACGCGAGGTTTAACAGAAAACTGTTCGGTTATAAAAGATGCAACAGATATAATACATTTCAGAAACGATAACACACATTTCAGTACATAACTCTCGTTATGAATGTATTCATTTTATTCGTCTACGTGTTCATAAAACCAATAATGCCTTCATACTGAATCACACGTTGGTGTTCAAACACTCCCAGCCACATTTGACAACAGACCAGGTTCTCGTTTAAATTTTAACCTTAAGAAACAAACACCTCAACTGAACTAACTCCAGGGGGAGAGAGAATTTTTTTAAAGTAGACAGGTCACTAAATTATCAGTCTACATATGTAAAAATGTGGAGTTAAATACAATTAAAATACCTAAACATCCGAAGCATTAGTATAAAGTATTAAATTAAATAATGTAATGTTTGTAACTTATTTGCTCGTGTGGTAGAATTTTTCTAAGTTCTTACATCAGTGGTTTTCAACCTTTCTGTGTTCGAGTGCACTTGAGATATTAATTTTTAGGGGAGAGGGCAGAGCAGAATTAGAATAGAAAACTAACATTTATAATAAAAGTAGATAATTTTTTTATAAATTCCACTTGGCTTGGTCCCGCTTGTACTTTCTCTTTTGTTAATATTTTCTTCGCAATTTTCACTTTTTTGTAAAAAGTGTCAATTTTTAAGGATACTACACGAAATAATTCCGTTTTTCAAAGGAAACGTTTTCAACGAAGGGCAACACCAAATTCACTACAATTAGTTTAAGAACCGAGAGACACAAGCGTAGATATTTACTGTTAGTGGCAGATCCTATACAGAAACGGAGTCTGAACGAATTAATTCGCAGCAAGAAGCGGGCTGATGTACAATTACAGCCATCATTGTAACACCACCACCAATATAAACTGTTGCTATTGGTGTAATTAATTTATGCTTCCAAGTTTAATGGTATCTTCTAATTATTAAAACATACTCAGTTACGGATAAATATGTGATATTAACAATTATTCGATTTTTTTTAAAATTTGTATACTTAATTTCACATAACCTTTCTTCAATTCAAAGTCTCGCGGAACACTAGCGTGCCGCGGTATACAGGTTGAGAACCACTGCTCAACATGCTCTGAATGCTAAGTTTTCTAAACGATGGACTGGAAGAAGTGGACCAATACTCTGGTCTCCAAATGTCCAGATCTGACCCCACTGTTTTTTTATGTGCGGGTGTACGAAGAGACATTGTCCACGTAGAGAAAAACCCTGATTTACGCTACCAGTGAGAGACAATTTGTGCGCCACTCTAGCGACACTCCAGACAAGCTTCGTCGTACCTGGGACGAAATTTAATACCTCTTGGATGTCTGCAGGGTTACACACAGCACAAACTTCGGAAGTTTCTACAGATATTGAAAAACTACTTTGTTCTGTTTCATATTTCAGGTCTTATTGCTTCTTGAACCCAGAGAGTTCTTTTCCACCGGCTCCTTACAGTAACAAACAAGGATCATTTTGCTGCTAAAACAAGAAAAAGAAAATATATGGGGAAATAGCTTACACACCCATTGGATAAAGATATTCCACATTCTTGTTTCTCTTAAAACTCTGCCGATAATAAGCAGGCACAGCGGTTGAGAAGTTAAAATTATTTTTTGTATTTAAGGTTCAGAAATTTGCTTGGCGATCAGCTATGTTGCCTGAAGTTCTTACTGTTTTACTCAGACACGTCCAGGCAAACGCTGAAACAGTATTTTAACAAACCATTGTTATTTCTTTCTACATCCTTCCCACTACTTGACGCTGCAGAGCGAAACCAGTTCAGAGACGGTCGTCAAATAGAAGAATAATTAATCCAAATGAACACAGTCCCACTGTCAAAATTATAAAAACGAAATTCAAATCGTGTATTCAAGGTTTATCGTTCCAATCACAATTTCAAAATTATCTTTTTGTGTTACTTAATGTAAAATATTAATTACAAATATTTTATACTTCACGATATCGGAATAAACACCTCATTTTATTTGAGGTCGACAGGACAGGAAACTGGCCACCTTTTATGGAACCTAAATATTCATCAACATGTTCACAAGTGCCTGCGAATGGACCAGATCCTGAACTGGACAAATCCGGAGACTATCAATTTACATTATCGACAGATGTACACTTATTGAACGAGAACGTGCTCAGAGGCGTTGTTGCAGGATATTTAACATTGCGTCAAACCTAATACGGTGTATTCGCACCTATCATTTTTTTTTCCTACAAACTGCATTCGAAGTGAACGTATTTCCATAAACGTTGGTCGCTAGTTCTCATGTAAAATACTAATACAATAATTTCGGACTTTTTGTTAACCAATTTTGTAAAATTATTAACTAGCTCTTTTTCAGACATTTATTTTTTCTAGACATATCCGTCTGTCACCGGTTTATAATTTGGACAAAATATTTAAAAGAGATTAGGAACTTCAATAATAATGATAATTAATAGAAGATAGAATCTTACACTGTTATTAAATAGGCGATCCCTATGCATTATCCAGTTTTGTTAGTAACAATTGACATAATATAAAGAGTTGTTACCGTGTTACACAAGTTGGATAAATCACCGAATTGACTTTTTAATTACTACACGAAGAAACAGCGACTTAAATTTGAAAATAATTTTGTGCAGTTTCTTACATCGACAATTTTTTTATATTTTTAGATAAATTCGGCTTGCAGGGGAGATTAAATTTTTGTTTTAATTAAAATGACTGCATTTTCAATGAGTAGAGTGGGGTGGATTGTTTATTTCATATATCTTGATATATTTATTTATGTAAATAAAGGCACGAAAATTAATTTCACATTATGCTAATATAACTACGGTCATATGTAAAATAATAATACCAGCAAACAAAAAAGCTTCATAGATCACATAGAATTATTCATTTATAATATAACAGAGTCTCAGACAGAACTAACAGAGCCTAATATCGTAAAACACACATTTCCAGTTCACAAAAATCAGATAATGTTAATATTTTACTTAAAAACGCAAGTTTTCAACAATACAACAAAATACCAATTAACCCTAGTTCACTGATTAGATTTCTGAGCTTGGGGGCTGAATCGTGCTACAGTCAGAATGTTTGTGTTGCTTTCATTAAATATTGTGTTGTGTGTTGCAGCTAATTTTGTAGTTATATTAATATCACCATTACGTTTCATTTTTAATTTTACAAAAACTTATTAAGTAAGCAAAGGTTCTGTACAGGCCTACGACAAATATTTGTTAATTTTAAATTTATAAATAATATTTCGTTCGTATTTATAGCCCCAATAATGGTTCATTTGTCAATACTTTAAAATTTAAAGCTATAGAAACTTTCTGTACGGCTGCCATTTTTTTTTAAATTTTACAAAAAATTCGTTGATAAAGTTGCGTATTCATACATTATTTCAAGACCCTACACTAAGTGACATTTTTGTTACTTTGATCTCTGTGCATTAACCAAACTATTAATAACTAATGTAGGACATTAAAACTTACAAGGTTGTAGTGATGTCCAATGTCATACGTCCATACCAAATTTAGAGAAAAAGTGTCAAGTGATTCAACAGTTAAAGGCTAGGGAAAAAAACGGAAAACACAGTGACCTCATAGGACCTGTTGTTTTTTGATTGAGAAACGAGTTTAGGCTAAAAATTAATGACCCCGCACACACGCCAACACGAACTGTTTTGCTATAATGTTAGAAAGTAAAAAATGTTCGAGATAAAGTAAAATAGCTTAAAGGCAGCAGGTGCAGTGGCTCTATTTGCCATATTGCTCATACAATACTCGTCTGCCTTTTCCAGGTCACTGCAGATCAAGTGATCACTTAGTCACGCCAAAAAATGTTCTTAAATGCAACAAGGACGTTAGGAGCAATTTTGTCTTTATACATTTTTTTTAAATTTCACCTACAGGTGGCACAAAATAATGCTTTCTCACAGATTTTGTCAGAAAGTAAAACAAATTTTGTTTCGTTAGCAAGAGCAACGGTGTTATAAGTATATTTATAGGCCTAATTGTAAAACTGACTCCACACAGGATACAAATAATCTACCAACATTTGCTTCATATCAAAGCCACGAATGTATGCAGCGAGTCACTTCACTAATGAATCAAATGTGATTACACAGAGACAATACATTTATCATTATCATTATTATTAAAAATGATTAAACGCAATTATAATTTTACCGGGTGACAGAGACAGAATACAAATTCATAATTCATATTAAAATGCACAATAACAGAAGTTATTTCGAATAAAATTAGTAATTATTTCTTTAATGGTCTTACCTGTCTGTACTGGATACTGAAGTTACCTTCAGTTCTATTTCAGAAACAAGAATGACTACAAATATCGCAACCACTCAATTTATTTTCTGATTTTGTTTGGGAACGAATATTTTTAGTGTTTTAGCTTGAAGCCATTTATAGGAACAGCAGTATTATCTTAAAAGTATTACTTTTTGTTTCCTTCATTTGCAGCCCAACGCAAGATATTTTTATAAATATTTTGATGTTTATAGGGACAGGGAAGGGAACGTGCCGCAAAACTATGAAATACTCACGGAGGTTACCAAATTTTGAAAACCAATAAAAGAGTTATAACATCCTACCCTGTAATTTTATAACTCTGTAAAGCAAGATCTTGTACGTTCATGAGTATCAACAAATTTTACTATTTTATGAAAAACTGCCTATACTCTGGTTAAAAATGAAACATGGCAGCCACAGTTTAAAAAAAATATTAGCAATCAATTATTTCAAAGAGACTGGATTGTCTAGTAAAACAATTTCAGACAAGTTTATCTAAGATCATCAAAATACATTATTATATTTCCAAATGAAAATCACCCAGCGATGTAGACATGATACAAGCTCATAACAGTTAGTGCAATAAAATGGAATTAGGTACGTTTATTTTATGATGGTATAACATTACTTCTGGATGAAATAAGTAATGAATCTTTCCATTGTAATACATTTATTGGTATCATAGACAATAGCTTTGAGAAAGACGATAGAATACTGGCACTGCAGTTACTGTTTCAGAGTTCAGTACATTTCATTATCATATGCAAATCCATCAATACAGGCCATTTACATATCAGTGTTTACGTCATAGGCCTGCTCTATGCAACAACAATAGAAATTAAACAAAAATATAAATTATTACACTATATTTAGCAAATTTAAATGAAACGTACATGTACTGAATTTATTTCATATTTACCTTCTACAGCTATAAATGTAAAGTTGCACCGTAGTAAATGTATTCCCACTTAAATGAACTGTTTCATCCCTAAAACGTAACATTATCTTGTACACCGCCATTTCATGTTCTTACTTTGTTCGTTTTAATATTATTTCGTATATTAATGTTCCATATACCAATGTGTACTATGTAGGATTTGAGGTTTTACAGCGGTGATTATGAAGATGCTTGTCTTGTGGGTTGTTGCGTGCTCTGGAAGTATACCGTCGTTTCGGAGGTCCTTATTGCCTCCATCATCAGGGCGATGAGTCACCGCCCTGATGATGGAGGCAGAAAGGACCTCAGAAACGTCGGTAAACTTCTACCAAACTACACGGCCAACAACCCAGAAGACAGCCATTTTCTTAATGCGTGCTATATTTCTCGTCCATCTCATCGTTCTCGCCTTGTTCAACCAATTACTATTATGTGTATGAATCTACTCCTCGTGACCCTCGTCTCCCGTCACTACCTTTTTTGCAGTTAAAATACATTTCTAATCATTCAGTACTCAAATGAACCTCATCTGAAGAAGACTGTCTTCTGGGTTATTGAACCTTGAAGTCTGGTAGTTTACTGACGTTTCAGAGAGACTGAATGCCCTGATAATGGAGGCAGCAAGTACCTCTTAAATGTAGGTAAAATTCTACCACAATACACGGCGCAACACCCCTGAAACCTCACAAAAACGTCTTCCCGTTAGGCATTATGAAACACCAGAAAAACTTTTTTACTTTCTACCAGGTGGTCAACGTACCATTTTTCTTATAAATTTGTGGACATATTACCGTCAGAGATTGTTGGATGGAATGTAAAGTGGCTGTTATATTCCACTACATTACGGAATATTTATACTGCAGACAATTACAAAGAACATTTTCCAACTTTCTTGAACATGTCTTGCGGCTGAACATAAAAGCGTACTTAATGGAAATGTCAGAAACAACACATTATTAGTTGAAGAATCCATTATCTAGTACGTGAAATTTATACTGAAAATATATTCTGCTATTTTTTAAGTTAATTTAAGTTATTTTTTAAATTATGTTAATTTTATGGTCACACCGCGTCGCAAAATTACTTTTTCTTATCAGTTATTACACACTGGACATTTCCCGACTTTATTTTAAGAGTTAACCAATGTGTATTTTGCTCAAAGGAAACTCATATGCTGAGGACTTCTGCACCTACATATCCGCATATTTCATCTCCGTAACTAGTGTGTCTGTCTGTCTGTCTAGCCACGTGTGACGGTGTTTCTAAAAACAAGGCAACAAGTACTTCTACGTGAATAACTTCATCGCGTTACTACTTTATTAATTTATTACACGTTAGGTTCTCACAGCTTCGGGCTTGAAGATGACAGTCTTTGGGATTTTGCGCCGTTCAGTTTCTACCAGACTGCACCGCACAACATCCAGGAGACAGTCGTCTTTGACTTCATTCTTCCTTGGTGCATGTACAATAAATTTAAGTTCTGTTCAAGTAATTTGTCGATACATAAGCCATGTGGTCCTTCAGGATTAGAAAGAGAGAGGTCAATTGGTGCAAGACCGGGAATGTGTGGCAGGTGGTCCAGACTCCCTACTCTGGATTCCTGGAGGAGCATCTGGCTGAGCGGCAATTTGCAACCGACGGCTACGTAAAGCACATTGTCGTTTCCTGGGCTAAATGCCCTTGATACAGATTTCCTCCACGTCGGATTAGAATCTCTGGTGTCACGGTGGGACAAATGCTTAAACATCTTTGGTGATTAGGGGGAGAAGTGATGTGTACCAAGTCTTCTTATGTGACATATGTGCATGTAAAAACGAAGTTACGAATTTTCAAGAAATAACATCAGCACAAATATATTCACATCGTCAAACAGAGCATTTTGAATGGGAATTTATTTATCTAGTTAATCGACAATTCTGCCACAGTGAAGGCTGAAGTGTAGATGGAAGACTAATAGAGATCCATCAAAACCAATCTTAGAAAAAAAAGGTATAATGGTATGGACTAGGTTCAACTGAATGAGAACAGGGATTAGTGACAGATTTTTGTAAACAAGATAAGTAGACGTTGGGGTTCTATTAAAGACTGAGAAATTTTTGACAAACTGAGAGCCCATCAGCTTCTGAAATGTTCGTGTTTCATAGATATATTTAATTAGTCGGGAAGCATAGCAAAAAATAAATCGCAGTATGGGTAGCCATTTCAGATAACGTTTTGCTGTCACAATCCATTGCACCTCTCACATAAAATCACGGAATTTTTGCACTGTTAAATCCAAAACTGTTACAAAAAGTATCAAAGATTCATAGTTGTGTTGTTAGCAGTTACGTCACCATAGACAGTAGATGAGTAGCTTCAAGCTCTGACCCTCTCTGTTACCTTGTGGTACAAGATGGCGCTGTTAATATATCAGAAAAGATGAATACTTCCAAAAAGGAAAAACACTTTCGTATTCGGTAATTACAGATGTTAATCAATCTGGGAACACGCATGTAACAAAAGAAACGAACAAAGAAAAGCGAACTTGCAGACCGAATTAAAAAAGAAGCTTCCTAGTCCGCTCATACTCTGAGAACGAACAGAGTTATTACCCAGTAAGATGGTCCATGCATTTTTCAATGCAACGTGACAGTGATCCGATACTAACGTTGGTCCCTATGCTGGAAGAGCGACTCTCAATTTTATGGGATTATATTGCAGAGGACCCAGGTGGCCGTGGTCATAGGGTTTTCATTTTTTTATTTATTCCCTTGGCGGGGAATAAGCATGTTGTATTAGTTTGAATAGTCTGCTGTGTTACATATGACAAGTAGCACGGTGTTCCAAGCTAGCTTGTCAATAAAGCAGAGCTACTGTGAAATTCTCGGAAATCAACAAATGTGTATATCAGTTAAAAAGACGCTCGGCACGAGTTCATTACAACGAAAACTGAATAAGATCTTGTTCATTACGGGCTATTCATTATTATGAAGATTGTGTAATTTAAAACATGTATTTTTAAGTGCGCACACAATCCTGCGGAACGCGCATTAAATTAGCTTTGTCCACGTGTCTGTCTGTACGAATGCAAAAACTCCAGAGTGGCCGAACGCTTATTCACAAAATTGGTATTGTGCAGTTTTTTTTGGGGGGGGGGAACTGGTCTACTCACTTCAATTTCCACATGATTCGGACAATTATAAAAACAAATTATGACACACGAGCAATATTTTAAGTAACCTTGCTCTTATTTAAAGAACACTAAGGGAAGGTTCTAAGCCTTATCTTAACAATGTAAATTTTAACAAATCTAAATATGATATTAAATTTTATAAGCAACTACAAGCCCTACAGTTATGAAATTCAGCATGAAGGTTGTTATTGCTTCCGTGTATTTGCTGACTTAATTCTACAGTTATTTACTTGTTTAAAGCAGAAGAAGCCACACTTTGACGGAGAGAAAAGTTGCTTTGTCATTGGTGGAAAAAGAAATATAACGAAGAAAGAGGGAAAGAAACGGAAAAGGGGAAGACTGCACACAAATTCCGATTTATAACTAATACAAAAATACTATCACGGAACTGATTTATTATCATTACAAAATGCATGGTACACGTAGCATCGGAGAAAAGGGGAGGCCCCGTAGCAGTTTTACTCCCAGGGCTACCAAACAAGCCGACTGAGCGGGCGATCTATCTATCAATCAATCAATCAATCAATCAATCAAAGACATGCAAACCTCTTAGGGCGAAAGAAACAAAGATGATTTTCACGTTCTGAACACGCTGGCAGCAATATAGAATGACATGCATTAAGAATGTCGTCACACTTAGAAAGAAGTCCCTTGGCTGTCTCACACATTTCCAACATTACAACAAAGAATTCATTCCTTCGCAATTAATATTTTCTTCAAGAATCTCCATCTTTTTAGGATCATTCGCAACAAAGTGACAAAAATGCACCTATTAGCTTTGTCACTGATGTCTGCCTGTCAAAAACCCGTGAAAAAATCGAAAGGATTTTAATAAAAATTCGATAATAGGGAATTTGTCTACACTTTTCAACGTTGGTTAACATCGGGTAATGTTAACTAACATTACACAAAGATCTACAATTTGCACAGAAAAAATAAACACATTTTACTCCCAAAATACACTTTCAGTAACTTCTGTTTTTTTTAAAAAAATAATCAAAGAAAAGGTAATTTTATGCCTTATCATTTCATAAATTGAAAAACGATGAACCGATTTTGATCAAATTTTATATTGACGGTCACTGCTCATACGCCCGGTTTGTTTTACAATTTTATTACACAGCATCACAAGTTTGGCATTCACGAACTCAAAGTGAGGATCAAACAAAAAAAAATTCAAGCGCCAGAATTATTAGGTGACGCATGCACGTTGGTTTTAGTAAAGGTAAAAGACAAATCAGCCTGACACCGCTTAAGTACCACGCCACGAGTACGTATTGAGAATATGGTGATGAGGCTCCACGCATTCTCCAGGGAATTCGGCCGGAGGTGAGCGGTAAGCTTCACGTTCCGACCGCTTTTCATCCGGCAACCATTCCTTTATTTAACAAAAACATAATTCTGACGGTGACGACTCTTGCAGCAAGAAATGTAACGAGGCTACGGTGGGGTCTGGCGGAGTCTGAAGTTAGCCGGTGAGTTTCATGTTGGTGCGTTTAACAGGTCTCTGGCTTGCACTGTTTTAATTTGCTATACATTTTAAACATTCTGCAATTCATTGCGATTTGCCAAGATGATAGTACAAAAAAGCGATATAAAAAGTTGAAACTCGAACTCGTATTTACATCAAACAAGTTTCATGAGATGGATTATAAGTTTGCCATGTGAAGCGGTTTAAAAAGCTGAGCACAAGTCAACATAATTTGAGTTTGTAATTAAATATTCGAAAGGCAGAAGAAAACTATGACGATGAATGATTATTGGTGGTTTCAATTCCACTACTCCGATGGATATTTTCGAAGTAAAAATTCCAGAATATGACACATACTCATCCCTGGTCTTATCAGAGACACAGGAATTACCGCACCACCTCCTATGTCTGCAGTCAGACGTCAGCCCCATGGCCAGTGCATTGCAGAAAATGATGAGAAGGAAGAGACGCGTGGTAGATTCCGATGTGTTCACTGATGAAAATTTATAAAACCAAAAGGGGAGGGCCGCTGCCCCAGGAAGAAAAAGACGAAATGCAAAGAAGAGAATCAAACAGGGAAACTGTAGTGAAGACTACACGCGCTGGGAATGTGTAAAAGGCGTACAAAGATGGCGAATACTGGGTGCAGTGTCATGACTGCTTGCATTGGTGCCACGCAATCTAGCGCTGAGTTCAAGAATGAATAACAGCTAGCTGTTTACCTCTCCTCAAGCGCCTCCATGGAGTGTAGGAGGACAGTTTTATGTTATTTTAGGAACATTATATAGGACATGGTCCAGTGTGTAAAATATATATATATATATATATATATATATATAAAATATTCACACGACGTTTCGGGAGTCGGCACTACTCCCGTCTTAAGGTAATGTTAATTAATTGTACTTAATTTTATGGGTTAACGTAATTAGATGCAAGGTTAAGTAGATTTATACTAGTTCACGGAAATAAAGCGGCGATATATATATATATATATTTATATATTAGAAAGCTTTTTTCTGTATTCAAAAGTTGGAGAAGAGATAAGGGATATTTTTAATTCATGTAAACAGAGACAGACTAAGACTCAGACAAATTTCGTAGATGTAAAGTTTTTAAATACCAGTAGTATTAACAGAATTATTGTAGTGAACTTGCAAAAAGATTAAAATACTTGTGCAAAAGGGTGAAAATTTTAAATAAGGAAAGACATTAACGCTGTGCCAAAAGTGTGTTTATACCGATTAATTAATACACAGCCGTTATAAAGGTTTTTTGCATTCGCTGCGTCATTTATTCCAGTTGTCTCTGGATGCTGTATGTTTGTTTCTCTTTCTTTGATACTCAATTAACCACAAACTTCGCAACATTAAAATTCGTTATTTAGCGCAAATATAATACATGGATCGATCGTATCACATCTGAATTTGTACCATTCGGTTGCAAAAGTACTTCAAAATGTCAATGTTGGAACAAATGTTAAAATTACCTCGAATTTCCAGCATTACTTACTTAAAGCGTGTGTTCAACAAGCCTGACATGTGATTTCGAATACACATTATAAAGGTTCTCGTATGAGATTTAATTACTTTCCCGGCATCCAGGACGAATGGTCAGCCCTCCTTCGTATTCAGAAAATTCCGGGTTTAAATTTCAGTCACGACATCGGCTAGCCCGGCAAAGACTTTCCATATTTTCCTCAGCCCCTCCGGTAACATTCCTGGATATTACCTTATATTATTTTATATCCTTGCCTATTCATTCCTTCACTCGATGTTATATAGCGTGAACTGCTAATTATAGTAGGGAGATAAAGTAAGAGGTTTAATACGTTGCTCTAACTTTACTGAAACCTTGAAACAAACACGAAGCTAACATGAATTTAGGGATTATTGTTCTGATGGAATACGACACAAAACGTAAGTATGTAACTTGTCTGCAGGGTTCAATGGCTGGATGCTGCACTGTAACATATTCACTTCAGTCTGTTAATTATGGGATTATTATAGAAGGGGGGTGAGTATTCATACAGCTTAATAATGACTTTACTCTTAAAATGTTTATGTCTTCTCCTTATGGCTTGTCTCAATGAAGAAGGCAGTACAGCCACAACAACACACATTCGTATTCAGGGCGATCTTCTTCGGTACTTTATATTCTTCTGACAAAGCGTGTTTAAAGAGCTTTACTTCAGCCAGATACAATTAATCCTCTTAAAACTGTAATATTATATTTATGTGAAAAGACCATACGATTGGGGAAGAAAATATATATAGTCTATATAAATGTATTACATCCATTTCTAAAGTATCTTGCGGCTTTTATCATCGGAAAGTTCTTTTCACTTTTGTTGAGTGGCGTAAAAGAAAAAAAAAATGACATTCTCTTTTAATTGGGTAGGTTCAAGAAAGCAACCCGCTCTTGTACAGAATGCCACAAAGCAATTTTAATCCCCACCAAAACGTCGTCATCAACTGAGAATTGGAACAGAAGAGAAGCGGAAAGCGAATCATAACCTCAAAGCTCAGCAGCATCGGGCAGATTCTTTGACACAAGAGATGGCGCTAGAGGCGTGCCCCCAAAAGATTGTCGCACGCATGAAAATTGCGTTCTCTTACTATAATCACGCATGGTCGAGAAAGAATCCCTCTCTTCCACTGGCAAAACTTTGAAGTTGATTTTTCTTTTAACATTTTCCAACTACAAAGTCATGGCACACAATTCGCATAGCTCACAGCCATCACTTTTCTATCTAAATCCTTACGATACTACGTACGTTTGAATTTGTTAGAGAACAGTCTAGAGCGACGTACAAACTATTTATTCTTAAAAAGAAATTATACTGTAATGTCACCTTTCAGTAAGTACTGTATACAAGACCAAATAAAGAACTTTACCACAAGAAAACAAACAAAACACAGAGGATTAAAAGTATCTTCATGAAATGTGCTCACAACGATACTAATGATCTAGTACACAGTATCGATATTCCATATGGAGACGCATCGACACGTGCTATTCAAGAATTACTGTTTCATATATACACATATATAATTACAAATGATCAATAAAAGTAACTTATTTTGGTGTATTGTAAAGTCGCTTGGTTTATATTAAAGATTTGGATGCATAAGAAAAGCAAAATATTAATAAAACAGCAAAAGAAACATGAAGATATGAGAGATACAAACAATATGTTATGATACAAAAACTAAAGATATCACGAGAGTTTACCGCCTCCATAATTAGGGCGTCCTGATGATGGAGTCAGTAATCTGCTTTGAAGCATCGGTCAAAATCTACCAGCCTACAAGGAGCAAAACATCTCAGAAGATAGCCATTTTCAAAATTGCATAATCACATTTCTATATATTTTTTCTGACAAATATTTTTCGTTTCCTGAACTTTTAGAACTCAAACCCCTTTACCTTGGCACCGGCGAATTTATTTTAAGAGATGCAGTCATCAAGACAAGCCATATGCACTTTTAGTAGTTGTATTAGTTTTTAGTAATTATTATTTTATTGGAATAGTGTGAAGAGAATGTCTATATTCAGGCGTTAACAAGTAAATCAGAATATCTGCACTGATCTGGGTGGAATTTACCGCACTTCATCGCAATCAAACTCATATTCACGATGCGTTGGGTGTATAACTTATACAGCAACCTAACAATAACATGTTCTGGTTTCTACACTTGAGAGTCGAGGAAGAAAAATCGAATTAAGAAAATAAAGATAAGGGAATACGCAGATATCACTAAACAACTAGGAAAAAGATAAAACAAAGACATAACATACCAATGACGATCATGATAATGATAATAATAATAATAAAAACAATAAAAGTGACACCAAAATAATTTTGAAAATTTTCACTAAATCCACTTCATTTATCAGCAGCAGACAACGATCCCCAGCATGAACTATAATTCAATTTCAGCGATGTAGCTGGGGTTTATGGCCGCCTCTCCAACAAACGAGACTATAAAATGGCACAATAGCTTTATGTAGAGCTTTCCGTTGGCATCTACAAAGTGAAGTAATGGAACACGGTTTCCAGACGAGAAAATGAACACGAAAGAATATTTCTAATGGATGTGGGTGATACACTTTCAGAAGTAATGGAGTAAATCATATTACAAAGAAGGATTCCGTCCATACATCGGTCCCAGGATCTTGGACGCCTGCCTCACGAACAGAAGGAAGAACAAGAAAACTAAGTACAGACAGAAGTAATGATCCCATTACTAATCCTAAAGTTGTTCAACGTAACACGAGCATTTGATGAAGACAGACCAGCCGAGGATACAAACAGGTGGTATGAGTAATGCTAAAGATTAAAAAACATACAGGAAGTGCGCCAGAACTTGATACGAACAGAGCATTCATCACGTAGCAGAGAAATCAATAAATATGCCCGAGGGATTTTTTTGCTAATAATTTGCTTTCCTCTCTTACAAGATATAATGGCTGCAGGCAGCTGAAAAATATACTGGAGAGAACACAAAGTTTGGTCGATTTAAATTTTGTCCGATAAGTTTTATAAAACTTCCAGTCATGTGCACTTATTTAAAATTATTTACATCTTACACGGAGTTGTATGATTGAAGAAATGTGAAGTTGCAAAGTTGTAGCTTAAAAGTCCTCCGACAAGTTTAATAAAGACTGAGAAATTGAAATTGAAATGTGCGGTAACATTATGACGACTGGTAGTGGCTTAGTCCTTCCTAAGAAGCGGACAGTCGATCAGCTTAGCAAGAAAATATGAAGTTAGCTGTCTTCTGGGATGTAACACCGCGTAGTCTGGTAGACGTTTCCCGCTAACTTCCTCCATCAACAGGGCTTGTTATGGAGGCAGCAAACATCTCTGAAACGTCGGTACCCTTCTATCAAACTACACGGCGCAACATCCCAGAAGACAAACATTTTCAAGAAATTCTTGTTTTTATTATAATGAAATGTTCAGTACCGTGTTAAAAAAATCCGCCAACTACACACCAGTAATTCTTTAGAGAAATGGACTGAAACCGTTGCAAATATATAGACACTTGATACTGGCCTGACTCAGACCTACTTCGTGTATCACAACACAGAGAACACAAGCTTCAGTAGAATGAATGCGTACCTTGAGAATCTTACAAACTCAGGAAGGTCGTAACTAATCTAACACGGGTTAAACCTTCACCTGCAAGTGGTGTAGGATATTTTAGTTACACAAATGCAAGATGGAACACCCATTACATAATAAATACTAATAAGCCAATGCGACTGACGAAAATACAGAAAAAAATTAACAAAGTAACTGAATTCATAAAGTAGACCCATTTTTGATAAACTGACGTTTTCTTAGCTGGTATAGAAATCTGATTCAAGTTAATTGTTCTAATTAAAGATCATTCTGTCGAGACCCGCGGGTAATGGGCCTTTTATTTACAATCAAATTATGTTCCACATGCTCTTACGGTTGAGTAAAGATGAAAATCTTTATCTGAATGTTTCAGCGACATACGCCAAGATTTAAATAGGGCGAAAGCAAGAATAAAACCATGTAGCTGTGTTTATTATATTTTCCTTTAAGACTGCAACTGATGCTATTTGATAAGACAGAGAGGCATATATAACGTGGTAATTTAAAAATATAGTCCAACTTCTTCAAAAGAAAGACACGTGATTATGTTCCATTAATATCTACATGATAATGCAGGCAAGCATAGTCAAAGCTCTGTTTTCGAAATAACGTTAACTTAAAGATTTCTGTCTTCTGTGTTGTTGCGCTGTGTAGTATGGTAGATATTTACCAACGTTTTAGAGGTCATACCGCCTCCGCAAACAACCCAGAAGACAGAAATCTTCATACTCACCGCTGTGAAAACCTCAAATCATAAACGTTCATTTATTTGTAACAAGCGAAAATAATTTACTTTTTGGCAGTCTACTACTATTTATCGATTCCGAATTTACGATCCTGTTCTACCAAGTTGCAATGCCGTGTAGACTCTTATGGAGATAACGTTTCGGGGGAACACACTGTCTCAATCTTAAGGATTTAACTTCTCCAAGCATAAGACACCATAGGCATAATTATCAATATTTAGTTTTAAAGGGAAAATCAGTGCTATTACCAAAAACCATTTAGTTTTAAAGGGAAAATCAGTGCTTTTACCAAAAAACAAAATTAGAAATATTTGGAATATGGTATAAAGAAGTAGCTGATTGTTCACATTTATGTTAGCAGTATGTTTGCTTAGAAACGGTATTAATACAAGAATTTAATAATAATATTCATTTTATAGACGCAGGAAATTTTGGCATGCATGTTCACTTAAAGAAACTAACTAAAATTATCTGTAAATCAAGCATCGAATTTTTTGCTACATAATGACGATGAAGTTAAACTTTTAATGTTTTTATTCCTGTTTTATCTCTCCTCCTTGTCGAGTACATTTCGATATTCCTTTGTTGGAAGTTCCATCATACGTACGGCGCGTTGCCATGACATTCACAAGGGAAAAGGTTTTTGTTCCAGCTGCTGTGATTCCACAAGTTTCGTCGTTCTTTTTTAAGCACGATCACAGAATACCCCGGGGGCCTCGTCTGACGACGGATACCGAGTCCTATCTCATCACCTCGTTTTGTTGTTATTAGCAGGAAAAACGTGAAACTGATCGTAACAATTAATTAATGGTTGAGTGCGTTGTAATGGTCTTGTCGCTCTAAAGTCATTATTCGGCTGTTCAAACCTCTGAAAGTAATGAAAGAAAATAAACACAGAACAGCTTGTCCAATAAAATTACTGATTCATGCATCTAACGAAGTTACTACGCCTAAAATTCCGATATCGTCTCTTTGTTTCAAGATTTTTTTAAAATTTCCTACATTATCCGGTAATATTGTCTCTCAATCCCAAATATTATCTAGCATCTTATTTTCAAACACCCTTAATCTACGTTGTTCTTCATTTAGGATGAAAGACACAGTTTTCTACCCATATAAAACTTCGATGTCACCGTATTTATGTATTGACGTTCCTACTTTATTACCTACTTGTTTCTTTGGGAAGTTTAATTGCCATATTAAAAAAATAGTCCACACAGAATACGTAACCGTAAAATTAAATTCTTATAACAAAATAAAGAAGACCATTTGAACACAGATTGAATTAAATGTGACCTGAAAATGTTATTTTCTTATCTCTTAAATTTTACAGATAATCTTCTACAACATTATTAAGTATGTATAAAGCAAATGCAATATACCTTCGGATAAAATTATTTCCAACCTTGCCAGCGTCTTACATAGAGCAGTGAATAACCTACACACCAACTCCATTCAATCTGCTACTACCTTACTTTAATCTTCTCTGGAAGCTTCTTTAAAATACTGCTGCAATAAAGCCCGATAAACACAGGGGGATTTATGTTAAATGACACTTTCGGAGGAATTCTAAAGCAATCAATGTTTCGCTCTGGTGTACAGGATTCATCGCAATAAAAGGGAGCATGGAACGACACAGGATAAGTTACAACCGGCTTCTCTTTAGACGTCAACAGAATTATACCTAAAAGATCACTAATTGTAAGCAAATAATATGTTAGGGACAAAGGACTTGTATCAGTAAAGCAATGCAATCACACAGCTTAAGCGCATCCTCTTGTGGAATCCTACCCCGTTGTTTGCAATAAGCCAACTAGCAACGCTAGAATCATGCGATTCTACAGTTACAAATGCATGCAACGAGCAGACTGATCCCAAGGAATAAATAATTGGTCTTAAGACGCTGATAAACATCCAATCCACATTCACCGCCGCGAAAACCTCAAGTCCTATATATTTTAAGGACTTGTCCCAAAGTATCAGGCAGGCGAATCTGCTGTATAAGGGAAAAGAAGGCAATGTTAGCAATTAACTATGTGTTTTATGTGGATATGTAGTTTCAAAATATAATTGGAAATTAAACGTTTTAATTTATCCAGTTAATAAATATCCTTGAAGTAAGGCAGGAATCAAACATCTTAACCAAAATTATTTTAGCGTACTACAAAAATACGTTGTATTTAAAGATTTAGACACCAGATTTGTATTTCAAATCTACATTAAAATTTTATATATTAATTAAATGAAAACTTTGTATTGTAGTGTGTGTGTGGAGAAGGTAAGATGGCTCTTCCAAACATATTTAGTTACCGCCTTCATTTCTCTGAAATACCCTGTAAGGGGGCTAAGAGAAGCAAACACGCGGATGAAGCAGCGATCTGATTGACAGATAAGAGGCAACGTCACCACGGGTGAGTACAAAATGCTAAAAGCCAGAAGGGGATACGCACCCTTTCCTTACTTCGTCTGGTCACACCCTCTCTTCTTCTACATACAGTTCATCCCCTGCCCTCAGAACCGCGAAATTCGAGGGATTACGGACGATGCTATGCGAACATCGACTTAATACCCCAGACTCCAGCACGATTAGTCGACTCATTTAACTTCCCCTTGTTTATAAGATGTCACAATTGACAGACGGGTGTTACGATTAAATCAATGTAATTTACGTGTGAATCTGAAACACGTCGGAATCAATAATATAACAAGATAATATTTAGGAATGTGTTCTGTAATTCATAAAATATTATAAGCATTACGATGGTATTTCCGGCCTAAATGTCTTCATGACACGCCTTAAAATCACTGGCATCTTCGTTTGGCTAACAGTTATCGCAAACCAGAGTTCTTTTTCCAGGGTGTGAAATTCTTGACGGTCATTATTGTCACACGCGAAGTTTATTGGTTTCTTGGGAATAAAAAGTAAAACCTATAGACATTAGACCGGCTCCCAGTTGAATGCTATTTTTAAATAAAAGGGCAGTTGCCAGCAGGTCCCGCTAACACCGGTGGGACAACCCCGTGAATGAAGTATCAGCTCAATGGAAAACCGAACTTCGATCTCATGAAGGGGCAGGAATTTTGGTCTCCAAAACTGAGTCCAAATCTTCTCTGGAGGCAGAGGACTTCGAATATCTAATGAACGTGTCCTTGCCTCGAGCCTCTAATTTTAACTCTTTATTATTCCTTGGCATTTTAAAACTTTAAACCAACATTGGTACCATATGTCTATGCACTACATGCTACAATATTAAGTAAGTCTGAATTTTTACTACACATTGTATGTATAGGATTCGTGTGCTTGTCAGAATAAATATCGATTAAATATTTTTTTATGTGAGAAATATGCACTTCGACATAAACATCAATGATGTAGACATGTATTAAGTCCATTAAAAAGTACTTATCAAGTCGGAGAAATCTCGTTTTAAATCCACAGAAGTCAGAAGAAATTTTTTTTTGAGCTAAACTGAAATAATTATTTTTCAATCATTGCACAGAACTGAGTCTCTTGTATAAATAATATCCTTCATAGCGAGACGAAAGAAGTGATAATGCAATACCAGCCACGACAGTAGGCCTCATTCTGTCATAGGTTAGCTCAGTCTTTATTGCACCCCTAATAAAAAGCGAATGTGAAAAGAACCCAAAGATATTATCTATTGCAAAAAGGGAATATTATGGTACGGGCTGTATTCAGCTGGCTCAGAATATGGATAAATCGACGAACGTTTGTTTACACAGTAGTGAACCTTCATTTTTCATGAAAGATGAGTAATTTCTTGACCAGCTGAGTGATTACTAACTTCGCAAAGAGGATTCTGCTACACAGAGTTAGTTAGCAACCTGATTAGACACTAATATTTCCAAGCATGGAAGAGGAAATATACTTTGTGCACTAAGTCCAAAGGCGAATACTTTAAAGGCGACCGCCCTCACCAAGGTTATCGGCATATAAATTTTACAGAATCCGTCTCGTAATTTAATGGTCACATTTCGTAAGTCACTTTTGCTACAATACGAAACGGCGTGACTCATTTATTAGTGATCAAACACACCGTCTCTCGACGATGCGCTAAAATATACGACGAGAAAAGTCTTTATTTTATATGAAATATAAACGACATCTTCATATAACTAGATTTTTTACTCTGTGCAAATGTCATTTGAAGTTTAATTTCTCTGACACATTAACTTCCAGCTCACTTATGTAACGTGTTCAGACATTTCATGACTTCAAACGTCAATGTCATTAGCTTAGTCGACATTATCGCATAATTATAACGAGCATTATTGCCTCATCCGTTATTTGCACAAAGCTGTTTGATATGCAAATTAAACGTTCATATGCAGCAAGGATTGAGCAACCACAACTATGTGACTGCCATTTACAGATATTTGTCTCTAACAAGTAACACTGTGATATTAGCTGTCAAAGGGAGTTTCCATTTAACGTCCTGCGCATCATCATAGTTCGATATATAAACCGCCAAAGACGACAATTTTGTTTCGAAAGTGTTCAGTAATGAACCAGTAAAAACAAACAACGCATGAGCCTGCATCTTTTGATACGTGAAAACGTGTGTGGGCAAAGTCTCTGCGTACTATTAAACTTCAGATGTATTAAAATATTTTTAATTATATTTTTTGTTTAAAATCATGTTATTTGAAGAAAAAAGGGATACTTGCTTTTCTAAATGTAATAATGTTATTATTCTTACTTTTTTGCAAACATATGAAAAGCTTATTTTGCTGCCGATAAAGCATTAAAAAATAATAAAAGGTCAAGGAAATAATATATTACTAATGTACAAATTTTGTTTTTTTAGCTAAAAGGAATTTTGTTTTGTGAGTTTAATTTAAAATTTATATTAAACATTTCTGCAGAATAATTTGTTTCAAAACTAGCAGTTTTTATTATTTTTCAGCTATCTTTGTTTGAATCTATGGCCATAATTTGAAATATTATTTATATTTTGTGTATTTATTCATCAAGGGAAGGTCTACATTGTAAGAAGTTGTTAGGTCTTAATATCGAAGCACTGATTTAACATCAAGGACAGCTGACAGCGTATTGAATCAGTGTCAAGAATATCTACAGACAGGGTAATCAGTTACTGAGAGACATAGAGAGAGGCAGTTATTGACACGGGCCCATCGATTTGGTGTTCAGACGGTAGTTCAGTTAATCAAATCAAATGTTTCAAAGCTTATTCATGATCTTGCAAAGAGATGGTACAAGATATTTATATTGTTTCATCCTCGGGGAAGAAAAAAAAAGACGGTGGGAGAAAGCAAGTGTTTCCTATAAAAGTATGAAAAATTCAGTTGTTGTTGCTCTGAAATCTTACGAGACACGACTCTGTATGCGTCGCCCTCCACCCACCTCGTATGCCAAGTTAAAGAACATGGCGCCTGCTTTATCCAATGCCACATCAATTATGCAAAGACCGTTCTTTTCTACTCTTTTTACCCCTTGACGTTCTGTCCCTGAGGGCCGTTAACAAACAAAACAGAAAATTATTGACTTTTTAGAAAACATTTAATGGTTTTAGGACGTCGACTTCAAACACTACTCGTCATTTAAGTCCCTCACAGAAGAAAAAACGAGTTTTAAGACCTTCATAAAATATAAGTGCTCTTCATGGAGTTGTTCTACTTCCTTCATGAAATATTCTTACCGAATTGAAAGTCGGTTGATAGTATGTGGCGTGCGCACCACAACCGGCACGAAACTGGAAATCGGTAAATACTGATTCAATATAACATAATATTTACGTACTAAGAACATAAGTAGCCAGCCAATGACAAACATGCAAACTGTATTTAAACTTTCATAACATCGATATTTTCCACAGCGTAATTTCAACTTTGTTCTTATGTGGACCCCTTCTTTGTCGTGACATGACGTACAATCAGCAAGAAGACGTAGATGATATCTAGAAGTAAAAGGCAGTAATGAATATAATTATAAGGATATGCAGCCGCGGACAGCCAAAAAGGGGTGGTAATTCAGCTGTGATAGGGCCGGATGAGTAAGAATAACTTACCGAAAAACTTGCATTTTCAAAAATGTTAGACAGAGCTTCAGATTTGGACGACTTTTTGGAATAACATAAAAATGGAGATCAAATTCATTGAAAACCACTTAGCAACCCAGGTTTGGTTTGGAGGACAGTTATAAAATGGATCTTAAGCAAATAGTTTATAAGTGTGTGGAATAAATCCATTCGGCTAGGGTCAAGTGACCGGCCGTTTTGGATTCGGTGACGAGCCTACAATATTCATTATAGGCGGGGAAATTCTCGATATACTACCTGAATAATATACATAATAGTGCCAAGACTCTTTAATCGTTGATAGAAGAACTATAGTGACTAAATTAATTTTAGTTTGGAAATTTGGTTAGAGTTTAGAAAAGAACGGCCCAAAGAATGCTTAGCAAACGGGATTAAAACTTAACCACGTAACGTATGTCTAAGTCGAAATACTTAAGCGTAAAATAACAAGAAGAAACAAGAGCTGTCACTGTACAACCGCATTCACCCACTTACGGGGATATTCAGACAATAAGCACTTCAATTGCAGCCCTTGAATATCACGGTGTGACATCAACATTTGAAAGATCACTTGGTACCGTTTCAAAACTCCTCTTACAAATGAGTTTAAAGAAATAATACAACAGATTGTGTTGTTAGAATTGAGGTTTTTCCCCGCGCTAAAAATGGCAATGTTGTTCTGGGTTGTGACTTTGTGTGGACTCGTAGATACCCTGAAACTCTGAAGAGAGAGACAGCATATTTCTTAGAAAAGCTGGTAACTACCTACAAACAAACACGGCGAAAAAAACCCAACATCGTCAAACTGTGTTATTCTTTGATAAAGTTTCAGAGATATGATTAAATATAACAGTTAATTTGGTAGGCTTATAGCATTAGCGTAATTAATTCTAATTTGATACCCGGGGCCTCGACATAACAGAATTACAGCAACTATATTTCACAATTGTTCTTACGATGTTCATATACTACTATACATTTCTCTCTTTTAAGACACCGATTTACTTTAACATTTATCTCCTTTAAAATTCTGTGTTGAAAATTACTTCTAAGTGGGTCTCCTTCATATCAGAACTAATTAGTCTCCACCTATTTTATACAATATTTCAGTGTTTCTATTCTCAGAGTTTGTGAACTAGCTCGGAACTTTTAAAATATGAAATCTTCAAATCTTTCCAAGACTCGTCCACAACAAACTACTTAAAACAGCTCATACTTCATAATTGACATGAATTTAAATATTTATTCCACAGAAGTTCTATCGCAATGCATTGTAGTAGGAATAAAACAAAAATTGAATTTTTAACAATTATGTAATTCATATGAAAGGGATTACAACCAAGACAGTCATTTACTTACAATACATTATAATAAGTTACATTTATTATTTCCATCTTACTTTCAGCGTAATGATTGTATATATCTCAAGAAAATGTAGGTCTATCAGTATTTTTTTATAATTCACAAAACTCTATTAATGTCTATAATATTTAATAAAAAGTTGTGATCAAAGGTTCGAAAATAAGGTTCATAAGTAAAAACTAAATTAATTGCGTACATTTGCTAGGAAACCTAATGGAATATTACGCCGAAACGTTAATATAATTATAGGAAAGCTACTAGGCGCGTGAGATACCATTGAGAGGGGTTCGTAACGGCCACGTCTCAAGTCTTGGACGTACCTCTGTGAAAAAATTTGTCTCAAATTTCAGTTCTGGATAGCAGTCGACTCTATAGTGAGAGTTACGTAAACATTCTGTTTGTGTTTAAAGATTTAATTTTACTGACGAAGTGTATTATATTTTTATTAGAATAGTTTACTTCGAGGTCAAGTGCATTTTAAATGACTAGTAGAATAGCTATCAAGTTCCCAGAGTTCTGATGTTGCCCACACGTCAAATTATTTGTTTATATCTGCTAGTCTGTCTACCTAAGAGCCCACACGACGTCAAAACTCAGAAGACCAACATGGACATCTTCAACACTGAGAGAACATTTCAAATAGTGACGAAATAATTGACCATAAAACAAAAGTTATTTGTAAATCAACGTGCCTTATTTAGTATGTCTTCAGCTTCTTTTCGGTTAAGAAGAAAAAATAAATATAAATAAAATAAGTTGCAGCACTTTTCAGCTGCTGTTTTTGTTTGCCTGCGTTGGGATGTTCAGTTAAGTCTGTCTTTGCATTTGCCTATACGTATATCCATCTGCCCCTGATGGGTGCTACCATCTAGCAGAAAACTCATTAAGTATTTAATTGCCAATTTCACTAATTAGCCACCCCCTCCTTTCCTCCCCTCTCTCACCCGTCATCTACTTTCCCTTCACCCCTATCTTCTGTTCACTACAGTTTGTCAAGGGAGCACTCCTGTTAATATAAGGCTGAAAAGGAAAGATGAAACACTCATTCGATGTGCTACGAAATGGAGTAACTTTCCATGCGATGCTTCGTTATTTGTTCGCAGCTTTATATTAAGATTCGTCGTAACACATTTTAGTAAGCACGTGTGGGAAGAAGGTGATGTTTCAAATGATGTTATCTGTAAACGTGTTTTCAAAACGTACAGGTTTCCAGGAATGAAACGTGAGGCGCAGTGTGTCAACACTAGAACAAAGAAAAGTCTGGATACAACAAAAGATCGAAATAAAATTTCCAGAACTTTCAATGTCACTTGTAGTGTAAAGAACTTCGAAATAAAAATCGGTGTATTTTAAAGACTGTTTTACTAAACATTTTAAAACATAAAGTTTAAAATTCTCAAACTTTCGTGGGAGAAAAATTAACAGAAAAATACATGTTTATTTGCCACGTCCAGACAGTTTAACCCTGTGCAACATAAAGTCGAGCGAGAAATACGCCGTGTATACAATTCATAGACAATAAATGGTAAAGTAGATGGTATATCTAGTTACCATTATGTTTAAAAGAGTTAAAACTAACAACACTTCATCTTATTTCCATTTTCCACGATGTATTTTGTATGTTGATGTTATTTATAGTAGTAATAACCAGTAATATCAGAATGAGAATCATTAGAAAACTAACAGTGGCTCAGCTGGTACCGGAATTTCCTGCCCTTTATGGGACCGGAAGGCTCAATATCAAGTTCACAACAAATTACCAGCGGACCTCACTCTGATTTACCTTAATTTAGTCTACACACCCACAGCACGTGCCTAAGATATCCATTTTAATATTATACTTCCAACTACAACCAGGTCTCCCATTTGATTTCTACCTTTAGGTTTTACAGATTCATGTTTTTTACGAATTTTTCACCTCCCCTTGCGTGTTACATGTTTCGCCGCCCATTACACCCTGCCTCATAATATTAGGCACAAACTTTTATTTGAAGTTCTTTACTCATTAAATCCACACGCTGACGAAATTAGCAGCGATCATTAGTGTTTATTTGGACGTAACCTATCAACTAGTGATCAGGTATTGTGCATTACTCAGGATGAAAATATAACAGTACAATATATCAGCTATTTTCAGACTTAAAAAAGTATGATTTACTTAGGAGAGAAGTACAATACAATATTATCACTGAATTTGGCACAGGATCTACTCATAAAACTGATTAGGCTAATACATTGCACTTGAACGAAATATATAGTAAGGTTTTACAGGCAAAAACATTCGTCTGATGCATTTCCTAGTTAGCATTGTCTCAGTAATGAAGATAGTTAACACTACCCCTTTTCAACTTTGCTTACGAAGGTTCAGGAGAACAAAGCAGTGGAATTGAATGGGGCACACCAGTTACACTCACGAAGCTTTACTAGATGCTAGTAAGGAAATATGTCTGGAAGTAAACGCAGAGAATACAAACGAGACAAGACTGCAGGACAAAATCTTAACGCAACTATAATTTTACGTTACGCGATGATCGCCCTGATGACGGAGGCAGTGTGACCTCTGAAACGTCGGTAAACTTCTACCAGACTACACGGCGCAACAACCCAGAAGACAGCAATTTTAATTCCAACCGTCCTTTCCAAGTAAATGTGAATAAGGTGGTTGGTTTTAAATGGTCTGACACCACAATCTTCCAAGTTATGATTCGGTCACACACGTATGTGTACAATTTTCATTAAAGATTTTGTTTTCAATATTCTATAAAATGACTTAACACAGAAAACGCAAGCAATATTAATTTCTCTGTCAGACCGAAATCCTAAATTTAAAAACTTCAGCTCTTGTGTTTACAATTCCGAGACATTTCTACAAATGTTTATAATTTCTGTTAATGCTTCTACACATTATTCCTGTTATCTCACTTTCGGCACAGAACTTTACGCTTCAGTTAAACATGATATTACATTATGTAATTGAAACCCCTAATCTAATGACTTGTTTCCTAGCCTCATTTACAGAGGTGGCAGTGAAGAGTGAAATTTATAGATAACACACGAAGAACGGGTAGCCAGATATAAAATATAACTGAAACGCACAATTGAGAGATTATAATATGACTTAATTAATATTTGTTAATTGCACGTTGCCTAAGCACAGGGGTAGGCCATTCAAAATCTTTTAAATACAGCACAAAGGATGTATTAGCCTATTGTTAATAAATAGGTTGATACTTCATAAACAGAATAACTGTCACACATTAAAATCACTTAACACGAAAATGCACTTCAGGGGCAAAGATACACAGATCATTTTGTATCATCTTAAATACCGTTAATACAAATCAGACACAGAAGTTTTATAAAGACAAGCCAGTTACTTACTTTTTTGCTATAAAGATGTGAAATTATCTGAGTGAAATTCGTAAACGTGACATACAGCAACGTCTTACCTGCAACAGGGAATGGGGAAAAAATATATGAAAGATCTGAACAAAATAACTTCCATTTTTAAAGTAAAATGTACGTCTGTTATTCATTCCGCGTTGGAGCTTACTAACGGAATCATGGCCCCTTATCAGAAAGTATTCTATGTGTCACGTACTAAAACACTAGCTGTATTTGTATATATTTTTTGTAGATTGGCATTATAAAAATTCAAGGATCTGTATTATTTACATATAAGAGCGTCCACACCTTCACATATAGGACGTATATAACATTACTGGTATTTCTGTAGTTGTAAAACGTTAATGTGGTGCAGTTATTCGATTGGGAAAAGGTTCACTTCGTGGTACACGTTTGACAAGTTACAACATGTGTTATGCAATACCGCGAGTAGATAAAATCAAGTAGGCCTATTTGACTGTAGGTTTTCATCACATATGATTGTTCACACAGACCAAATACGCACCGAATGAACGCATTTTAATGGAATAAATGCGGTACCAGAAATTCTTACTAAAATATGTAGTTTGCCAAATGTAATACTACACGTTTATTTGAGCGTATACTCTTCACATTATTTTCTTTCTATGCAAGATGTTACGTCACGTGTGAGGGTTTTATATGAAATATGGCTACATAATCCAGAAAGACATACACATAAAACAGAATAATATAAAATGATTCAATTCAATTAATTTATTTACGTGTTTGCCAACAGCAAGAAGCCAATAACAGGCAAACACTGATAATACATACAATAATAATGAGATAATAAAGAAAAATATTACAAAAAGAGATTAATTAAACTTATACATATACAGTATTAAATATAACAGTCACATACAGGCAAGCCCAAAATAGAAACAATATTATACACAAAGAATAATAAATGTAGGAATATAACTAAAAGCAACAAATCATCTAGGGAACACTAATATAAATGTAAAACGTTAAAGAAACACAAAAAACAGATAACCAAGCTAGATCATCTATCAAGACAACCTATTTAGATCATTGCCCTTATTGAGAACGTGCCCTCAAGGGAGACAATGTTTATGCTGAATACGTCCAAAGATTTACATACGTCATTTGCAGCGATGACGCACCTGGCTGAAGGACTATGTCGTAGTGCACTGCTCACACTAAAAGTGGAAAATTCTCTTATTTGCCTCGCCGGCACACGTAAACCAACAGCGTCCATAATGGAATAGCAATTTATTTTGCCCTTAAAGACATTAACAAGAAATAACGCATCGAGATGTCGTCGTCTGGAATAAAGTGTTCTAAAATTTAAAGTAGATAGGATCAATTCACATTTGCACATTCTTCAATTGTTTTTAACCAAACCAATCTATCTGATTTAATAGTCATTTTAACAAGTTTACGATAATATGAAAAAACGCTATAATGATAATCAGACTTAGATGGTTTTAAATTGCTTAAGAGATGCATTCTTCTTTCTAATGTAATAGACAAGAGTTCTGGAAAACCAATGAGGATAGGTAGAATTTTTGGGTTTAACAAAGGGAATAGCTAGGTTGATAGCCTTCGACACAGTAGCCGTGAGATTATTAACTGCAGCATCAACAGAATTTTTATTAAGAACGCAAGATCAGTCCGAGTTTTCTAGGGTATGGTAAAGTAATAAATATATACACACAAGTAACAAACAAAACATAAATGAACATTGAATAATTTAACAACTAAGATTGCTAAGAAAGTTTGCTTCAGATATGTATTTGGGTATATATTTTGTTTCCCACGTGTTATATGTTCATCTTCTTAGGGAGAGAAACGTTGCCTTCACGTAAGATATTAAAAACCTTAAAAGTGATATCATTTTATTTATTTCGGAGATACACTATATTGTGCAGACAGGGAACTGAATATGCAAATCGGCATCCTGTGTTCTTTCACACTGTTATGGACGATGGCCAGATACTTCTCATTCAAAAGAAATTACATAACCTTAGACTGTAGACCAATGCGGAATGTCCAGGATAAGTTTTATACGACAGACTCTGAAGAAATTACGAACAGACCACACAAATATTTGATCTCAGCTATTAGGCAAGGTATTACTTGCCAATGAGGTTAAACTGTAATGATAGTGGGAGCACTATATATAAGATTAAGGGAACAGTATGGCATTAAGTACAACAGCAACTATTCACGCTGCAAGCTTCCGTTAGAGCAATTAACCTAAATTTTGTAACGAGGGATTAAAATAACACATCTATCTTATGTGGCAGGAATACACACTGCTTTAACAACTAAGAACTTGCAGATGTAGCCGTTTTTTGGCAAGACAGGGCCAAAACCTGAAGCGAATTTTGAAGAAATAGAATGTGGAGTGGACTCATGAGACTCAGGATTGTGTCCACTGGCGGGATCTTGTGAATAAGGAAATGTATATTCAGATCCCAAATAAACAGCACGAATGTTTTGATTAGCTGTGCGACTATCAGCTTCAGTGCTTATTTTGTAACGTAAGACTGATTATCCGGAGCATCAGACAGCAGCATAGTTTACATCAATGTATGTACAGTCTCGTTAAAAATTATTGTCTTTTTGAATACAAAACACTTTAGGAGCCGTTTGCTTTCTTAATTGCATCAAAATGGTGCCATGGTAACGGTATTACAAGAATCTTTGAGTTATTTTTATGAAAATACACATTGGGGGTACGTAATAAAAAATTATGACAATTTAGAATTCCAATTTTTTAAAATGACTGGGAATAACCTGAGACAGCGAGGAAGTAATTTAATTTATGAATGAGTGAGCGGGTGAACAAATAACAGAAAGTGACTGTAAATGAGTGAATTCTTGAATGTGTTACTGAGGCTGTGCTTCAACAAGCGACTCAGTAAACGAGTGCTTGATGTTGCAGTACGTTTTCATTATCGTAATTATTGGACATTCTAATTCGAAACCTATTTAATACAGTAATGGATTATACATATGTTAGATTTACAAAACAAATGTTGAATGTGTAAATGTTATTATGCAATTTATGATTACGAAAACATGCGAGTGCATTTCATAAGGTCTACACTTCTTTACATATCATTTTAAAAAGGCAAGGGAAATTAATAAATATAATGGTTGCGGCTAAAACTTCCTTAGATTATTCTAATAAATTAGTCATATAATTGTAGACACAAGCATAAACTACAAATAATATTATTTCCTGTCAGGTATCGCAAATTTCATTTTGGTAAACACGTTGTAATGATAACGAATACGAAGTACAACTACACAAATGACACACAAATACAAAATTATCTGATCGTACTTAAGACCAATGTGAATACCTTTTTTACACGCACCAAGTAATTGTTTTCCTGACTTGTCTGCTATTTCATCTACTGGTATCAGCGAAACACCAACTCACAGAAAGTACGTTGTATTACGAAAGTGTATTATCCTTTAACACGCATATTAGATTTTATGTAAAGTCTGAGAATACTATATTCGCATTTCGCCAAAATAAGTGCCTGAAAAGGAGCTGTACATTAACACATAAAACACACAACATGTTTGAATTTTCCTTCACAAATAAATTCTGCAAGAAGTCTTTACAGAATTCAGGCTTACAACTTCCTATTTATGATCTGAGAATAAACTTGATCTAAACATCTAGAAAAAATTGACAGCGACGAAGAAAATAAACAATGTTAGCACGTCCTTAGTTCTAAAGGAAAGAGGCATAGAAGCAGATGAAACGATAATATTAAGATAATGTTAAGAAAAATAGGGTGTGGACTAGATTAATTTGTCTCAGATCAAGCCCCTTGTAAACATGTAATAAAAATTCTAGTTCGACAACAGCCGGGGAGATCCTTGAACAGCTAGGGGACTATCAGCTTTTCAAACATGACTCTCCTCTAAGAAATATGTATTCCGGGTTACCAGAACACTGAGATATAAATTTAAAATCTTTTTCGAACATTATAACTGCACTGAAGATACACAAAACGAGGTTATAATTACATTAATGAATTAAGGTTGGTGAGAATTCAGATTCTCATAGCAATCTTTTGGTTTATCGCGTGGTGTAGCTTGGTATAAACTGACTACGTTTCAGATATGCGTATAGTCTTCATCTTCAGGGTGATCGCCAAGATTGAGAATAAACTTGCTCAAAAATTACAGGCAAAACTTAGTACAGTGCTTGGCTATGGACTAGCAAACCTAGATTCGATTCCAGGCACGGCTAAATACTTAATTCGCCTCCAAAGCCAAACATGATTTTGGCCCCCTTCAGGTATGCCCTGCGGTTGGACCGGAGGCTCCTTCCTCAGGATATAAATCGATCGGATTGTAAATCTAACCACCCTCTTCCATTTATTCCTGAGTTTAAAAAGTTTGTCGCTATAAGCTACCTACACTATACCACACATGTTCATTGACGTGGTACTTAAACACGGGACAATCAAGTCCGATATGATCAAGAAATCCTGATCAAACGAAGGCGTCGAATTTATGCTTGTTATTTACCAAGAGGGGTTTTGTAGAAAATTCTGATATAAACCAAAAGTCAGAAACAATAAATACATAAAAATACTTATGGATATAAGCTGTTGGTTATAAGTAGGCGTACTCTGCTATAATTAAAACTACGGTACCTCTTCAACACTGGACAAGTTTCGGCATGTAACATGCTATTAAAATTTCTTAGTTTTAGGTGTACAATTGCATTTGGTGATATTTGCTGTCGTTCAGGTTCGAATTACTGTTAAAATTCTAACATGTATATTAAAAAGTACGATTTATTTCGATAAACTATATCTTAAACACATTCTTTTGCTTGTCGTGCACCTGATACATGTTTTATTGTAGCGGTGATGAGCGTCGGAATTTATTATATTGTGTACATAATACGTTCATTTCAAATCATGTTGCTGTTAAAAATTGAAGAGAAAACAGTCGGAAATATCCTACATCTTCTGTAACTATACAATTTTATTGCTATAACCGTAATAAGAGCATTTTCTCTTTCGTGAGGGTTGCTATTCCCGAGTGACTGGGTGTTTGCTTGTTGACCAACTATAGTCTGCTTAGCTAGTCTGTTATTCCAGTTTCGCTACTTACATCATAGACAAGTGACCGTTCTGTGCATTGCTTAATTCTCCGTATAGTATCCGGGACAAAGCTGTGCGTTTTGCCTATACAACACGATGCCCTACGTCGTCCAAAGACAACATAGTACATGAGAACTGAGACGGCGAGCCACAAAATACTGCCGCTGGTAAAAAACATTTAGTACGAAAAGTATTGTTCCTTATCTGCTATCCTCTTAACCCTTTGATCCTCTTACCTTTTACTTCTAACGGACGTCAAATGCACAGATTCGTCCCGACAGTATATGTT
>NW_019059784.1:249989-265424 GCF_000696155.1 Zootermopsis nevadensis | reverse complement strand
TTATATATGTATATATATTTAAAATGTTAGTATATATATATATATATATATATATATATATATATATATACACACCGTGCATAATCGGATCGACCAGATCGCTTAAGACTGAAGTCTGTCTAAATGTTGGATTGTTTTTGATAATTATTTCCTACCAGTATTTGATACGTATTCCTCGCCGTTCATTGATGTCCCAAATATCACA
Organism: Zootermopsis nevadensis; assembly: GCF_000696155.1. The sequence continues at coordinate 265,219 of NW_019059784.1, read as the reverse complement.
TTCTCATTTGTTTAAACACCCGAACAATATCACAACATTAGAAATATAAATTATGAATAATTTATTTATGTAAATTTTTAAATACAAAATAAATGTACTCATGTGCCGAAAATAAATTGCAATTACTACTTAATTTGTGTATAGTTTTCTGGATTTTTCTTAACACGAGATGTCCGATGATGAATATGATGACGCAAGACTTAACTCATGACGTAAATTTATAGCTAATTTTCCATCATTCACCTCGACGGAATTTGAAACTGTATAAGAACAATGACCTGGCTATTACCTAATGAGAACTAGGAATGCGACATCCTCTTGCATACCAAAGCGAGCAATACACATGGGTAAAAACCGCTATATCAAATGAAGCAGTCCTATCATTACCATATAATACAAATGTATTCACATCCATGTATTAAGACTATCATCAGTAAAACATATGCTCAATTTTCGTTACAGAGTTGAAAATATCAAGTGTTTTAAGTTTCCTGCGTGTAATGTGCAGTCAAATGCTTTCAGAGAACCAACAGCATGAGACGGTTCGTGCTAATAAAAACACGCCATCATTCGACCCTCCCTGTTACTGATGCAATTGGATGACACGCCCATCAGTGTCAATATTACGTCACAACGCAGAGTGTAACTATTATCAAGTTTTAACCAATTACACCGCAGGTTTCCATTGTTGTTTCGTTTCTGACAATGACATTAGGTACGAGGGTTTTATTAGGTATGGAGTATTTTGGTCTGCGAATGGAGAGGCGTTCCCCTGTTATTTAACCAAATTTGGCTGAGTGTTATGCCGCCCCATAAATAGCTTATATTATAGAATACACTACTGGAGTAGTTCTCAACCGGGGGTCCGCAACTTGCACCAAATAATCCGCGAGATGAATGTATTGACCACAACTGCTCCCTTACATTTCCAAACAACACATTATTAACTAACTAACACACACATAATTTTAATCGCAAAAGCTTTCGGTCAGACAGTACTTGACACACATGGACTATATGAGAGGATAATATTAAAATGGATCTTGTGAGAGTGTGTTTACATTAAACTGTCTCGGTATCAGAGTCTTCTAGCGCGTTGTTGTGAACACGAAACATTCGTGTTAAATAAAAGGCTGACAATATATTTCCCAGGTATGCGACTATCAGTTTAAGAGCTGTAATACAAGAAGTTGAATATTTTCCGAATGGTTAGCTTGCTTATTTAATATTTCCGTCCAACGACGAATAGGCTATCTGGACTATGGAAAAACACGGAAGACTCAAAAAGCAAAACAGCTATGCAAGGTCTATTCTACTGACCGTTCGATATTTAGGCAGAAAATAACTTAAAACTTATCACGCCACGCCAAAATAAATTTTCAATAGATTATATTTACAACATAGGAATATACTGGGATTATAAATGTATTAAACGCAATGTGCAGAACGACTTTCCATTCCTGTCATATGAAATTAAACACAGACTTCATTATACACGCTGTTTTGAATTGTCATACCCACATGACTGATTTAGGTATCATTGCATTGCAATCTGCTATTCGATTACTCTGAAAATACGTATTTTTTCTCAGACAACTAAATTAGATTTTCATACATCGTTAATACGGCTAATGGTACAATGATGTTCACAAATGTGCTTTGTAACAAACGAGGAAAGGCAAACATGCCGTATTTCATCTACAAAAACAAAACTAGACCGTATATATTTTTTATGTTCTTGTAGTTTTACAATCTATTTAACTGGGTGTTTCTGTAACGTTTACAGACGCTTTAGAACTTCACGTGTTGTATAGAGTAGAATGATAAAAAAAGAAGAATAAGGTGGAACCGGTCACAGTCATAAGGTTTTAATTACTACAAAATTCGATTGTTGAAAGTCACAAAAATTCTTGCAAGATTATCCGGTCTCCGAGCTCAGAATCGAACTCAGAAACAGGACTGTTAACAATACGACCGCAGCGCTCCGTGTCAACTGATGCTTGTTAAGTACGCACACTTCTATCTGCTAAGAGTGTAAAGTTTTCCACAACTTTTATATCAGAAATTTGGTAGGTTCCTGTACATCAAGACACCAACTGGTATTCGAACACGCGGACCCAGTGTCAGTGTTCCATACTGGATCACATGGGAGTTGCGAATAGCTATTATTAAAATGGAACTGTGAATGTGAGAAACAGAGTAGGAAACCGGTCGATTTCTTTGTCACACGGCGTTGTAATGGAAGTTACTTCGTCAAATACTGACAACGAAATGCGGGACCAGAACGACGGTCATTTGTTTCACGTGACGTAAGTTCTGTTCCCTGTTTGACCGTAATGACAGTTTAGTCGTGTAATTACAGAACTACAGTAGAAGTTTAATATTTAATAAAATTCTGTTCTGTTGTGAAGCTTACACATTTTCACAGAACTCCCTTGTACCGACAGGGCTTTAAAACATGTATGTAATTTCCACTTTGAAATTAAATAAAACTTTGTTATGATTCCGCTCTAGAGAACATTGTTTATTTCTTTGTTATGTTCAGTCATTGTACTTACAATGACGAGCAACAAATTTACATATAGGGTACTTATAAATGAGTTTATTTATACCATATTCACAGCAATTTGACGAACACTGATAAGAAATAGACCCGAGGTTTTAATAAGCTGTCCATAGGCATTTTAGAGTCTTATGCAAATCACAAAAATTCCCACTGGTGTAAAATATGCGTATGGATGGGTGACCACCTGACAAAATCTTAGTATTCAATTAATTGTATTGATGACCATTCAAACTTAATCACACACCCCAATTATGATGATACCTTTTTAACGGCCAGTGTCTGTCAATAAAACATTTGATTTAAACTAAATTTACCTTAACATCTTTCACTTCCATTGTTTTCACACTCTACGAATGTTTCAAATAGCAAACAATCATTCAAAACCAGGATGATGTCTTCAAGACCTACTATAAAATTCCCTCTAAACATTTTGCATGTCTTCGTAAGTAGGTCAAACTAACTTTAAGGCCTACATAAGAAGTGCCTATTACTCTTAAAATGTAAACATCCTCGATTCAAAATCTGGAATATTGAAAACAAAAGTATTCTTAAAAGTCTGAATGTCCAAAAAGCGATGTTAAAATGTGCACATACTTTTACGCACATGTACTAATCACACATATTACTTAGCTACATAATTACGCCTAGTTGTACAACACAGACTTAATCCGACTACACTACCGATCTTGTCAACCCTACTCATCTACTCTTTTACACTAAAATACACTGCAAAAAGTACAGAAATCGACGTCAGTTTAGTATAAACGGACGAAAAGGCGACAAGATTTCCCTGTAATGAGTTCTTGCAAAAAGCGCAGAAAGTAAACTAATTATTTAACGACCGTTTGTTTGTAAGAATAATTACTTAAGTAGACCACGACGTTTGTGCGTAGCTTTGAAGAAACTAGGAAGTGTGTATGTCACGTGCAAGTTACTGACATGGCAGTAGCATGACAATTTGAAAATAAAACAGACGTCCCGTCAACAGGCAACTACTACATTTAAGTATTTGTCTTCTGAAACGTTGTGCCGTGTTGTATGATGATGGTGGAATTAAGCACCTCTGAAACGTCGATAAACTTCTACCTGACTATACGGTCCAACAACCAGAAGACAACAATTTTCGTGCTTATTACAGTGAGAACGTGAAATACCACAAGGTTCGATTCCGTTTGCAGACTCGATTGGAGAACAAAATTCTTGAAAGTTTTGCATACAGAAGGCAATCAATATGGTGTTGACAGAAGAACTCTGAAACAGAAGCACGTACGGGTGCTGGACAATGCCAGGAGAGAAGTTCACTCAACTAAAAGTAGTAACATTTGAATAAAATCTGCGGAATATCTATCAGATAAAGGGATCCAGATGTCGTCATTGGTGCAAATGTAGCACCAAAGTCTTCTGGGAAAACTTTAGACGCCTACTTCTCTTCAATGATTCAGTATAAATCAAGAGGCTAGCAGGACAATTAAAATTAACAATTTACACTAATAGGGAACCATTCACGAGCATAATATCCACCAGTACAAATTCACATTTATGTTGCATAATAAAGATATTACCTAACACATTCACACGGCCGCCATACTTGTAACTGTTGACATATGTAAAAGGTTTCAAACGTAGTTTGTAGGTACATTTATAATCTACGTCCATACAAAATTTCGCATGTCTGCATATAAAGTTTAATTCTATATTGGCATCAAACGGAAAAGTTAAATATAAAATTACAGTGACCGCTATACTATTCTTTCAGACTCCATATAAATGCACCAATAACGTTACATAATGTTATAAGATTTATTACCATACAACATCCCAGGAATTCGCTGTGCACTGCACTAATTTCACTCTCCAGTCAAAAGATGGCATAGATAAAATATTTTCATTCTGATAGTATAAAATTAAAATAGATTATAAGGTGGAATGATTTAATACTTACACGAAAATTGTATCAAATTTCATGAAACAATTCGTCATTGTGTTCAAACGTTTTTACAAGCTATTTTAGGTAAAGAAATACATTTACAAATGCAGTCACCTCTATTATCTTACGTGGAATGCTTCTTTTTAAATTATCGGCAATGATCAGCTACAATGAATTCTCTAGTACAGTGGTATTCAACATTTTTTTGTTCGAGTACACTAGCCTTGTAAGCCTGGGGTCCCGGGTTCAATTCCCGGTGGTGCTCAAATTTATAACTTGTGTTGGGCAAGGCCGTGGTCTAGGCATCACGGAGTTTTCCTCCGGGGGCTTCCCCGGTTTCTCCGTGGCATCCCAACAATTACTCCACTCACACACAGAAGAAGGCAATGGCAAACCACTTCTGATCATCTCTGCCAAGAACGTATATATGTATGAGCAGGTCCCTGACAACCTGAAGAGGTTGGAAGGATCCTGTTCATAATATATGGACCTGTCGTCAGACAGAACACTACAAATAACCCCCAGATATAATTTCTCTTCAATTTTGTACCCCCAAAGAAATTAATGTATAATTCAAGTTATACATAGTATATAATCTATATCTAAAATAAATTAAATAAATTACATTACTGATTATTCGGTGTTTATCATATAATTTTTTTTAAATTTCACGTACCCCCTAAGATGTCTTCGCCTACCCCCAGAGGTACGCGTACCCCAGGTTGTTCACCACTGCTCTAGTAGGTTTACGAAGTCCTTCAAAATGAATTCTGAGATAGTTCATCAACTTCAAGGCCCGTTCTGAAACACATGGAATGCTCCCACTTCTTCCTGGAATGTTCCACATTACTACGCCCAAATGGTTTTTATGATAACATTCTTTGAGATATACTATTTGGGTCATTTTAGGTTGGATCCTTTCCTACAGGTCACAAAAGCTAGACCAAAAACACGTTTTAAAAGTTTTATTCCTAAACCTGCTCATATTAAATTTACGTAACTACCAATTCCTACCCACTTGACACTCAACGCAAACTCAGGCACATTTTTTACAAAATACGATTTCAAGAAATGATTGGTATTAATTAAATAAAACATTAATCACAAGTGCAAAACGTCCTGTCTGCATTTAAATATAGAACGAGAAAGAGAAAAAATAACGAAAATTAAGACAATATCAGAGAAGATAAAATAAAATAAAAGATGAGATGAGAAGGGAAGGGAAGGGCGGAGAAGAAATTATGGGAGAAGATAAATGAATCCTGCTGAGTGACCCAATGTCTTATAACAAACGTCGAAAGTCATAATTGATGTATATTATGCGAGATGTGCACTTAACCTAGTTCTAATATGGATAATGTTACTTAATGACGCTGTCCTCCGAGGAGCTGGAAGGAATGGAATTCAGTCGCCTAAATCAGGAAAATGTTTGTATTGCCTATTTTAATTTTTTTGTGGAGAATATAAAGATCAAAGGACACAAACTGTCCCTCGGGTCATTAATGAAATAGTCTAGAGGTAAATATAAAAACTACACACACACACACACACACATATATATATATATATATATATATGAACGTGATATGGAACAGGAGAAATGACTAAAATGTTTAAGTGTAATTATGTAGGAAAAACAAAAACAAAAAAATAGAATTTTGTAATCCAATTAAGAGATTAAGAAACAAAAATAATAAAATACATATAATAATAATAACCCATAAAAGCATGTAAAGCAGAAGACAAATAGACTGGTTTACTTTTTTGTTATATGACTTTCATTTACTTAATTAGAATACCTGTATTTATTAACTATGTTTTATGAAAGAGCCAAAGGGATCTAGGACCAACGACATATATCCAGGACGTCCAGAAAATTATAAATAAGACGCCGAACAAAAAACTGCGTGTTGTGATAAAAAACAAAACCAAATTGCAGTTATGTTAAATTTTTACTAAATATATAGTATAGATCTGTTTGTTGCCTGGTTGGAAGTTTCAACTATTCAGTATCTTGCTCACTCATTCGCTTATTTAATTAATTCCTCCCTTAATCAAACCCCGTCACTCACATTCTCGCTCGTTTACTCAGTTACTAATTCCACCCACCCACTCACTTGCCCTGTCACTCAGTATTCGTGGTAAAACTGGACTACGTAATGCATTGTTCAATACATAACATTTCCTTATTACTAGTATATGATGAATAATGATGGCTATTTTCAGAATAGTTTCAATTGTAAATGAGGTGCCAAGAAAACCTCACTTTACAGGAATACAAGCTCATTTTGCATTGCTCAGCTAAGTGCTCTGATAATACACTTCCCGGAGCAGGCACTGTGCCCTGAAAATACGATCCAGTGTGACTGCTCATCCGCAGTCAATGTTAATTTTCGATTTAATCAATACCTTCCCTGGACAAGGGTTTGACGAAGACCACCTCGCTGCTGTGCCCTAACTGTCAATAACATAGTAACTAGGAAGACAAAGCCAGTAGAATTAAAACTGCCTTCATTAGGGGAATACACTTCCGTTTCTAGCACTGTATACCTGATCTGTTTTGCTAACAGGAATGCACGAATGAAGAAAGGCAGTCCGCATATAAGAATACATTAACGCTCTTCATTCTATTAATTACTTCAGAAACTGGATCAATATTCATGGAGGTCATACTTCACGAACGCAGGAATAAAGTTCGAAGTTCATGCTCACTTCACCAATTTTTTCCTTTAAAATTATGACGCTTCAAACAAAAGTTAGGTAAATGACGTGGGTGTTTCAGAGTAATTAACAGACGAAGATGCCTATTTGTTCTGTTGTCACAAACTAGGCTTTCTGTAGCGTTTCCATTCAGAATTAATTCTGAACTTATGAAGCCTCGTTAGCTGGTGAGAACCCATGGGCGGAGAATCAGCCATTGTTACCTGCAGACAGTAGAAGAGTAAAGACAAACCCAGACACATACTGAAGCTCAGAGCGCGTCACAAAACCCAAATCCTGGATTCAAGCAGTGAAAGACGGTACGAGGGGTTGCCGCCCTCTACGTCTTCCGTAATTATGTACACTCTGCCTAGATATAAAAGAATCCGAAGAATTTAAGTTCTAAGAAACCAACTCCATGTAACAGGATCCTTCTTGTAAAACTCCGAACATTTCTAGCCAATTAGGAACCCGAAGGTATATTATCGTGTTAACAAACGACCGCCAACTGTACCTATCTTAACCAGATGAATCCAATGTACATACTCCTATCTGCCTAAGATCTATTTAAAAATTATCTTCCCGTCTACATCTAGGTCTTCCCAGTTACGTCTTCCTTTCAGACTTGCCAACCAAAATCTTGTACACATTTTTCAATCTTCCCAATGCGTGCTAAATATCCCCGCCTATAATTGCCTCCTTTATTTTCTCACCTAATAATATTCGGTAAAAGTACAAATCATGGAGTGTCTCATTACGCAATAAGCTCCGGCCTTTTGTGACTGTCCCTCCTATATTAAAACATCCCCCAAAGTACCCCATTCTCAAACGCCCTTAATCTGTATTCTTCTATAGAATAAAAAACCAAGTTTCACACCCACATAATATGTACAAGATATGCTTACAATTTTGCGTATTTCATTCTTTACGTTTTCAAATGTGTGCTTGGCCATTTGTAAGGTATTCAATCATGGACTCTTAACACTGCTTTACAAACATTTACAAGTTACAATCTGACAGTGAATGCAAATATATCTTTACAAATGACTCCCTGTAATAAAACTGAAATGTATTAGGCTCTGAAGCACGAATTTCATTTAAATATTTATAAACTCAGTTCCTACCGCAAAGAAAACACAACGCGATTCTACAAAGACAGAATGATCGATTCTGTTTAATTCAAACAACTAATGTTTATTCCGAGAACGAACTGAAAACCACAAACATTTCTACACCCGATGTGTAAAATGCACTTACCGAATGTTAAAGTAGGTGATACGTATGAGACACCACCCTAAGTAGTTAAAATAAAAAGGCATTACTTTACTAATAACAAATGTTAAAAAATAACTTAATTACAGGAGAGCATATACGTTGCTAAACTCGGCGATGAGAGAACGTGAAGAGGAGAACGGAGCACCTGCTCTCGTGTGAGAATAGCCTCTTGTTGCAGGGCGAGAGATCTCGCCCACACTCAGGACTTTACAGAGAATATATACAGCCACTAAAGCTTGGAGCCCACTTCTCGGCAAATCAATAACAGGGGCAGAAAGACAGAGAACAGAGAGGACACAGACAACCAGCAGCTAACCCACTACACTACAGCAATGCTCCTTTCACCGACATCCTTCTTAGCGTAACTCGTGGGCGATCCAAAAATCGAAGGCCTGGCGCTCTAGAAGTAGGGGAGCAAAACCAAATATTTTCACGGATCATATAATGTTTAAATCAGATAACTTCGGATGTTGAGGAGTGCTCCCCTTAACCTGTTTTTAAAAGTAAAAAAAGTAAAACAGTCCCGCTACACGCCATGTAAGTCTTTAAAGGGTGGGGAGGTATAGCTCCCACTCGTTCTTGACCTCGGCACTAGATGGGGGTAAGTGCGCTTTACCCCCCGGAAAGGACCCAGTACCTATTCGATAGGAGGCTGGGTGGGCCCCAGAGCCGGTCTGGACGCAGAGGCTAGAGGAAAAATCCTCTGCTCCCGTCGGGAATCAAATCCCAGTCGTCCAGCCCATAGATAGTCACTATACTGAGCTATACCAGCTCTTAGCCTGTTTTTATTGATATTAAATGTGTAACGTAACAGATCCTTCTGACGATACACACATGAGGCCGGAATTTTATTTTAGAATACACTGATGGACCCCATTTAATGTCACACCAAAACAAAGAAAATTAAATACTCTGATAGCATTAAAATATAGCTAGGCCTCTGTTAATAACTGGACACATTTATTCCTAATTACGCATTGCATTTGCGGATTCAGTCTAACTGGAAAATGACACAAAACAGATAATACATAAATAAATATCTGTAATACAACAGCACTGTAAATGATTATGTTCATTAATTATAAAGAAGTGAGCTGGGATAGCCCAGTCAGTAATGTGTCTGTATAATAGCATACGGTTTTTGTTTTATTTCTGTCTACAAACAAAATTATTAAATTCACATTCGTGCCAGTTATAAAAATATTTTTTTCTAAAAACAAATACGTCAAATTAATTATTTATTAAAACAATTAATTTTTTCAACTAGTCAAATTTAAAATGTATAATATTCTATTACTTTATATCTTGGGTAGTAGTACACGTTTCAATATGGGCTAAGGCAATCAAACAATAAGCCTGCTGAGGAAAATAATTATTTACATTTTATATGCACAGGATTCGATCTTTTTCTCTTCGCCACGACATCTAAAGTGACTCTGCTTTAAAGCAGACAAGAAACAGAGATCCGTTTGTAATTATATTAATTTCAAGTTCTAAAACCGAATCGCAAGCCACTTATATATTATTTTCCGCCGAGCGCCGTACACTAATACGGCTTTTAAATGTGAAATACACGAAACATTAAATCGTGTACCGTCACACAGTATGGAATGGAAAGTGACAACGAGCGAACTAGGAGAGACAGAACTTTTTATAAACATGGAATTTGAGAGTTACATATGTAAATAAAACACTTCATTAGACTTTTAAGGCGTCCTTCTTAATAACATTATTTGTGACATGCTGTTATATAATCATGTGACAGAAACTTAAATAAAAACATGCCAAACAATAGACAGCGTTTACCATTTTTATGTCATAGGGGACAACTTCCATTCAGATTAATCTCAATAAGAATGACAACAGAAGCTTTGAACCATGTCAGAGAAATCGAACAGATCTGTACGTAGTGCAGAACGACATCCTTGGTTATCATTGCATTCTAGAAGCAAATAAAATATCTCACAAAGACAAAAGGGCACAGCGATAAATAAAACTTACAAAATGTAAGTAAAACCCTCAAGGTAACTCGTTACTGCCACCATCAAGTTCTCACATTCATAATCCTTACATAGGAGAGACTAACAATCTTCATTATATATCATGATGATGGACCACAAAATAATCTACCGACCGTACCATTAGCTTATCACATCAAGTACACAAGTTCGATTCCCGTCACGTTCAAGTGTGTTTTGTACAAAGCTGCCCTTCACCTTCTATTATTTACTCCTCCAATTTCAGTATTTCCCATTGTTTGCAGTTACTAGTACTGTCAATAGTAAATTACTTTAGTAGTGGCGTTGTTAATTAAACCACTCAAGAGACACTAGAACCAATACATTACTTCATCAAATATACGTAAAGGCCAGCGTCACGTTCAAGTGTCTCAGACGTTAATTCGACATATAAACATGTGGTACTGTAATATTAGCAAGTAAATATTCACTCCTTAAGTTTACAGTCCATCTACAAAACAATTTTTGATTACATTCTAAATGTATATAAAGACAGCTTGAATATTCTAATAGTTTGATATTTTAACCAACGTTAATGAAATAGCCATACAACTTACAATCTCCTTCTTTCCATTTTTAGAATATATTTTATTCTAGGTCAAATTTCCTATGTTTCCAGGTACATACCTGTTACGAACAATTGTAACTCAATCAGACGTCTTCTCCTGTTTCAAAAATGTAAACAGTTTAGCATTCATATGTTTTAGTTTCAAACTCAATCACCTGAAGACGACCAACTAAGGTTGAAATATGTAGGGGATGTTAATAAACATTGAGACTATAATAAAAATTGTTGTGTAGACTGATTGTAATTCTAACGATCAAAATGAAACAGGATGCATTCCTTAAAATTAAATATTCAGCCTTTCATATGTACACAAGTAACGTTATGAAAAAGGGCGCCCAGAAGAGATTGCATTTGTAAGAGAACACAGAAACTGGAAATAAGACGATTTGAATTTCCCACACGCGTAACAGAAAGGGAGATTACTCCGAGGTATGGACAGGAAGCTTTATTAGACGATGGTGATAAAGTTCTTTAAGAACCAAACGCAAAATTCGTGCCATGGCTTGTAGCCAGAATGCCAAAAAAATAATATAACTAATATATTTGAAAAACCAGCAAAGTAACAAATCAAAAGAAGAGGCCACTGGGAAGACTTAGGCGTGATGGTTTGATAACATTAGAATGGATTTGAAAGAAATGTGGTGTGGATTGGACTTAACTCGCTCAGGACAGATTACAGACGCCAGTTACTCTGAAATATAATGGCGCACGTTCGCGGTTCATAAAGTCGAGGTATTTCTTCATTAAATTAGCGGCTACCATCTGAGCTACGTATATTGAAAATTTTGCTTTTAGTTTAGAACATGGTAAACATTGCCAAAATATAACGTGAGATTTATAAAAAAATACTTGGGCTCGTAAAGAGGAAAACTAACAAATAGGAAAACTCATTTGTGGCCTATTACGAAGGGGAGTAGATCTGGAAAAATTTCTGTTTTGAGCACCTGATCATTACAGGCGAGGCCATTCGACATTTATAGTTATATTTAAACGAACAGAAATAAGCAAAACATTACAATATGTTACAGTATTATTGTTGTTATTATTATCACCTCGGCATTTGTTTATTCACTGAATATGGATCACAGATAACTCAAGTTACAACTTTCATCTACTGCACTTTCGTATACAAATTTACTCTCTTCTAGCAGATAGTTTAATTCTATCATAACCCACTTCAACACGAAGTATGGGAATTCATTTGACCCCAACAAAATATCATAACCTCTTTACACCAGACTCATACTTCTATAGCAGCTGGAGTCCCAGCGGCCTAGCTCACTTTGAAGGTCACTAACCTTGTGTACCGGCTGCATCCGCCTTGAACTTACGGCGATAACGACTATCATGCCTGAGAAATTTTTAACACTGTCTTTCAGTCCGTAAGATAAATGTCGCGGTAACCTTTTTCTATGTTACGATGAGGTGAAACTACGTATCTTTGGAACTGCGGTTGCCTGCGGACTCTCTGTCTAGCCGCAAGATGATACAAGCGTGAATATGGAGCAGTGGTTGAATTATATTGCCGGGGGTAAACCGAAGACCTCGGAGAAAATCTGATCCAGTGCCACTCTCTCCATCACAAGTCCTGGGAACGAACAAGGGTCTCCGCTGTGAGAAGCCGGCGGCTAACCTCCTGCGCTATGATTCAACTCCGCAATAGCAATTACAAGGAGCACAGACGACATGATTATGATCACGCCTATGACAAATAACAAGAACGCTTGTAATGGATCAGCCAGATACGCCAGATTGTTAAAATTGCGGCCCGCGGGCCACATCCGATCCGAGACCACTAATAACCAGTCCCGTGAAATTAATTGTTAATATGTTACTAGTTACTACAAACTCATTCATTTTCTTTGCACCAAAGGATTAAAACAAAACGTGATTATCTCGCCTGCTGGTTTACGCGGACAAGTTACACATATGCTTTAAAATTCCGCCGGAAAATTTTAAGTTTTCAGGGTAAAAATTGTCAGATACAAACTGTTGCAGGAGAAGATTTAAAATAATATATAGCTATAGTAGTCATAATTTATGCACATTCCAATAAATCTATATTTCAGGACATAATATGGTAATTTGTCAATTCTGAAGATTTATTGTTAACGATAAGGAAAATTGACCATTAGTTTTAAATATCGTGGCAGGAGGGGTTTCTTGGATCTTGGGGTCTAACAGAAAAACTATTCCTGGCCCGAGAGAAGAAACTTTCGAAGACCCCCTCAGGTAGAAGAATGAAGGAAGAAGGGTGTCAGGATAGCAGTACAATCATTACAACGAGTAACAAAATGAGCCGATATGCAAACGTTACTTCATAGCATACGTCGTACAACTGAAGTTTCGAACCATGGGAGACCCGGGGTCACATTCACCATTTCTTATCGATTCGCGGGAAGCAAAGTTATAAATGAGAATAATTTACTGAAGGTCCAAGGCAGTTTATTAAAATTTCTATGCTGAGCCAAAAATTTTCACATGTTACTCAAAACTTTCCTTGAGTAAGATCAGTCAATACCGAGATACCTTTCATTGTTTTGGCCTAAGAAATCTCTCAATATCAAGTATAATATCAGTCAATACCGAGATACCTTTCATTTTTTTGGCCTACGAAATCTCTCAATATCAAGTATAAATTCTGTTGTTACAATTCGGAAGCAATTCCTTCAAGCATTCATCAATAATACTCGTCATGGTTCTTGATTTGACGTTATTAATTTACCCACAACGTTGTTCACAGCGATCGGCACTGCTAAAAGCTGACGACACTAATAAGACATGTCTTCTGATGAGATAAAGAACGGTTAACAGTAGCCACGAGTTTCGAAATGACCACCGTACCTCCCACATACAAGCCCAGTATTACACAAAGGGGTTAAGCACAAATAAAGTTGACCACTCGTGCTGAACTAAGTACCACGCCATGCAGACATAGAGATGAGTGGAGTTTTATCTCAAAGCATTCATTATCTCGGCACTATATGGAGGTGGGTGATTATTTCCAGGCCCCAGGCGCTTTGCCTCCATGGAAAGAATCCTGGCACCCTTTGCTGACCTCAGTCTAGACATGGCGAATAGAAGGATCCTACCCTGCCGGGAATCGAACCCCAGTCATTCTACCTGTAGCGTAGTCACTCTACTGACTGGAATATCACGACTTTCAGCACCGTGTTTTCTGAACCAAATTCAATCAGTTGAATCTGTTTTGTGTCCCATTTGAACTTACTGAGAACTTCTAACTGACGAAGAGACAGCTTTATCTTATTTGGCTTGAGATAAATCAAAACACATTTTAGGGAGACAGGAATATTTCATTTATTGTATAATACCGTTTTAAGTTTTAAAGACCAACTTATCCTAAACCAGATACCCTCATGAGTCGAATAACAGAGAAAATATTTGTCACTTCTGTTACGGTATCAAAATCCATGTGAGATGTACCATGTACTGACAGACGTATAAGAATGCAAGAAACATTTATAGCATTTGGGTTTTTAACTATTCCTGCGTTACCTAGCAACGTTGAGTCGGTGGGAGAGCTCTTAGCTACTTTATCGATCCATTAAGAGAACTGGCTTCCTACAACAGCTGGTCCACAATATGGGCCAACCTTGTATTTCTGCGCTCCTGTTTTGTGTACACAGAAATACATGGACCAGAATTACTTGTGAAGAGATATGCCACTTTATATAGCACAGTTCAGTCCAGGATATCATTATGGAAGAAACAGAGAACAGGTTTCTAATATATTTACCTTCATTTTTCGTTGTGATGACTATAGTATCCGAAACATAATAATACGTCCTTCTTGCACTGATGGGCTATTTCAAAACCCAGTCTTCTTCTTCCCTCGTCATTAATACGAGCAAATTAAACTAATTACGAAAAACTGAATGAAATTACATAACTTTTCATTCTTTTGCAAAATGAATGACACAACTACATTATCTAAGACAGCAGGAAGAAATAAAAGTAGAAGTTAAAAACAAAAGCAAGATGTGTTCCAACGTGCGCGCCATCACGCGACGAGGCGATTAGTCTTCCAGAAACAAACGACAAACGAGACGCGAGAACGCGAAAGAGAAATAATTGAATTTTTCACGTCGTATAGGCCGAATGTTTCTTCGTTCTGGTGTGAGGGTTGTTTGAAATCCTCTTCTACAAAGGGATGAG
>NW_019059784.1:224448-249818 GCF_000696155.1 Zootermopsis nevadensis | reverse complement strand
CATGTGTTTTTCTATTCTCAACATTTTCTTAAAAGAATTAATTTTAGGTGGCAACTTAGAGTCGTGGAAGAGTTTTCTTGTAGTGTTCTTGACGAGGTTTCTCCTTACGTAAGGTCCTGAGATACAATAAGATCTGAATTCCGACCAGTCTGATGATCTCATAACAATAATAAGGCGGCTCAGTCTTGATGGAAGACATCAGAGAAAACGGAATTTTAAACAACACAGAAACAATATGAATATCTTGAAGTAACGAATCAGTAACAGGACACATTAATTGTGATTTTGTGCACGTATGTTAATGTTATTGGAAATGGGATTCATTGAAGTTGTGGGTGTCACGAAAACAGGGCATCTTTATACAACCATTTCACTGGTCCTCTAGGTTAAAATTATGCACTCGACTTGTGGAGGTCTGTGTTGTTAGGATTATAACGGCTTATGAAAATTTTAGGACTGGAGCTAGAAAACCTGAAGATATTGTACCACTTGTAAGATATAGGCAAACAGGTAATGGTAAAAGTGGAACTTTTTATAAAAGAATGGAGCGTGTGTGTATGGTGAGGGAGGGAGATTGGGTTCATCTAAATTATTGTAAAGTCTGTCTGTTGTAAATAAGGTATAGAAGGCCACAAAGGACCAGAAACGTCTTGATTACCTGAGAAGCTTCTCAAGAAGGATTCGTGAGAAACAAAATACTATTAATTTGCTCATCATAAGTACCCTTAAATTTCATAACAGATATCCTGTGGCGTGGATAACAGTCCTGTTAAGTCACACTGACCATCAAATAATAACCCGTAAGGAAGTGACAACATGACTGTGATTAGAACAGTAACAAAATTCCGAATAATCCTAAACAATATCAAAAGTTACTCATCCTGCAGCTACTGCAAGGCAACATCTCTTTAAGTAGAGCGAGATAATTGTCAGACTAAACGAAAAAGAACTGTAATAACATTGCCTGTTACGACGTACGTAGGAAGCAATATAAAGTCGAACTGCAGATCTCGAAAGTAAGATTTGATTAACGATACATGAGTCACAATTTTGCTGTGTAAGTACAGAGTGGCTCATAATTAATCACCTATAGGAGAGCGAGGGAGTATTTTAGGTGATCTTCATGATCTCTTGATTGCAAAATTTGCACGGAAAAATAAGTATATGAAACTGAGCAACTGTCTGTGAAATAACAATTCAAAAATTTTGACTACATAGGGTCCCGTAAGTAACCGGAAGATGGCCTGGGTATCGCACCACCTTCGCTCTAGAAAAAACTACCGGGGTTACATCGCCAGCAAGGAACACTGATGACATGATGTAAGGGTAGGAAAAGTGTAGAAGTAAAAAGAGCAATGAGAGACGAAAGAGTTTGGGAATGGCGGAGTGGGAATTGATGAGAGCTCCATCTGCAAAGAGGAACAGGGCCGACCAAACCTAATCTGCGAGAGTGGCGTGTGAAGTGTGTTCTGATGACGCAAACACGGCAGCCAAATTACTTTATTACATTCTCACGACATTCAGCCCATTTGGACAATTGAACTATCTCAAAAGGCAACACTCTTACTGACCCCCCACCCTTCAGCCCTTCCATGTAAGAGATTCACCCTCTGTGCGTCAGAAACTCCAGTATTGTGTCGTCTCATTGTAACGGGTTTATCTAGGTTTAATTATATCAGCTTTATCAATCATAAAGCAGAAAAAACAACGTAGTTCTTTATAAAGTCTTGCAAGAATAAACGACAAGATTATTCAACACTTATATATTTTCCAAAATGTGGAAAGTTAAGCAACTGGAAGCCAGAAATTTACGAAAATATGCAGAAAGATAAATTTCGAGGAATGTTTGCTACCATTCCATTCATAATTTCTCCCACCTGCTACTTAAGCTCTAAAGATTTAAATGAACAGAGCTATAATATTTTTCTGATAATTGGCCTACATGTGCTGTATTAACAGAGGAAATTTAGAACACAGACTAAAGGTGTCTGAAAACAAAGTCCAAGGAGAATATTTGAATATTTAGGAACAGGATATGGAACACTGATGATGACGAACTTCATGCCTCATCCTCTTCGCCCAAAAGGTCATTACGTGGGCAGTATAACTGTTGCCTTTAACAAAATTAAACTCCTCTAATGTGTAAATCAATGGTAGTTAAACAAACGAAACCTCGTATACGGCAGAGCAGATCGATACGCCGTGGTTAAAATTCACGAGTAATATTGGCATGATGCAAAAACAATTTTGAGGTCAATTCTCTTGCCGTTATATGCATGTGTGTTACCACAGAATTCAAAACTTAAAATTGAACGGGAATACACACTCAACACACGAAACTGCATTAATATGTGTAATGCTAAAATCCTCATTACAGGATACTACAGTATAATATGAAATTGCATGTCCATATTAAACATGAAATGTTCTCATTCATTTAGTCGACGCGCTGGAGAGCCAGGGTTCGATTCCCGGTGCGGGCAGGGATATTTATCTGCGCCATCGCTTATGCACCGACAATCCTCAAATCCAAAGGGTACAACACACTCTACGGGTGTGCTGTTCGTGTGATGACGGTGGCGACTCTGGTAGCAAGAAATTAAAACAAGGTTGTGGTGGCTTCTACGGTGGGGAAGAGTGGGGTCTGCATTTCAGGCGATCGTTTTTGTGCTGCTGCATTTGGCAGAAATCTGGCTTCGGTCACCGTTAAGATGTTAGTGTCAATGCATTTTTCAAAGGTAATACTGCAATAAGCTGTATTAATATTACAAGAAAGTTAAATTCCGCCAAATTTGAAGGGCAACACAAGGCTAATAATCAAACAATGGGGAAATATTTGGCTATGTGTCCCCCGATATGTTCAATTATCTTAATTAGGCCTGCCTGACAGATGTGGGCGAGGTTTAATGACGTACGTTTTCATTAATATTGCGGGGAATGTTACAGTTTGGTTCATATGTTTCTATTGGAACTCTTAACTATGTACGAGGGCGTACTTTCATTTAATATAATAAACAATCGAAGGTATTTCAATATTAATTTTGTTCCATAGTCTATATTAAATATTTTTAAAACATTTGTGGTTCTGTATAATATTTGAAAGCACTAATAGCACAGCAGTCAGCCCACAAGGTCCAAACTATGTTCAAAGAAGTTATTTTGAAATATAATTAGGACATGAATCTCACCTCAAATCTCAGATTGTCCGTTTTTCACCAAGGCTTATCTTCAAACATAATGTACCTATTAAAGTAATTAAAGTGTTTATTTATTATATTGTACATTCTTAATAAACTCATATATATCCTATTAGTACCTGTACGGTTAAAATTAATTCATTTTCTGCGTAAGCCTGTATTAAACTTCATAAACAGCAGCCCTGAGGATGAGAACAGAGACTGTTCTCGAAACGGCAGAATATATGGTTTATTCACCTTTCAGCCATCTGACGCGGCTTGTAGCCTGAGAGCCTTCCATCAACTACTCTTAATTTAATTGGAATTCAGGTTTTATGAAATGTGAAACATGCCACATATTTCCATTGCTTACAATCATGGTATGGTCCTAATAACCATCAGACTGACAGTGGAAAGAAGCGTGAGGGGCAGAAGGATTTTATAAATACGTGAATGTAACAATACAACCCTTATATTACCAAGTTCTCACGACGTTCCATGCGGACTTCATCACTTAAAACAATTTGTGCTCAAAATTGCTACGTACTGCATATTTTCAAAGCGGCATTTACTAATCAATGCAGTTAGTAAACTGGATACATTTTCTGCCATACAGAGTTCGGTCAATGCAAATGACATTATTTTATTAGGTAGTTTTTTTCATTATTTTCATCCAGACTGGTAACCTATGGATTCAAAAGCTTTTTCACATTCACGAAATGAGTAACAGGTGATTGTGTAATGAAAACAAGAGATTTCATAAACGCAAAAATTGTTGAAATGAATTCTGCTGCAGAACGTTTTATGCCATAGCCACAGCCGTGTTTCGTTCAACTGACTGGACTCCAATATGATGGCCCAGGGGGTTAATTTGGCGGCAAAGCAACATGGAAAAGCGACCAGATCGTTCAGACACAGAAGAATGAATATTCAACCACAGGAATAGACACTGATGCATGAATTGTTTTTAGGTGATAAATATATTCTATAAGTACATGAACAGATGATATAAATATGTAAATATATACGTGATAAAGCAAAGTACAAATCCTTCGATAGTAAGAAATAAAAATTATATTAACAAAGAAATAAGAACACTTCACCATTACAAACATGAACTGGTTAATACTGTTCAAGGAAATAATCGCTGTTTACAGTAATAATCACACTAAAAATGCAAATACAAAATGAAAAGTTAATATTTGTTAACGTAGCTTTTACCGCTAGGCTTCAAAAGGACAATTGAGCGCTTTAAACTGCAGAACTTATATCTAGTCACATGGAACAGAAACAGTTAGGAATGGAATCATGGGAAGGTTTTGAAACGAGACTGTAGAGGCATATCTAAGATATCCAGCCTTCGGCTGGATTACTGAAGGAAGCCACTGAAAATTAAAGGGTAATAGATTCGAACCGAAGCCCTCCCAAACACAAATTTCGAAATGTAATTCTGGATTGTGATGCCGTGTAGAATCGTAGGTAGGTTCAAAAGTCTCGGAAAAACATACTGCCTCTATCCTCAGCTCTAAATGTTCTGAAGAAAGTCTCCAACTTCAGCCATGAAGATGGAGATTCTTTCTCCGAAACGTTTGGATATACGTACGAATCTACACGGTCTCACAAAAACCAAGCACAAAATCACAATACTCACAGCTGTGTAAACCTCATATTTCATATAGATAAAGTGTTACCGCTCCATCAACCTCTAAGCCTCTACAGCGACTGAGGGTAACCACACAATATTCCAATCATTTTACTAAGACAGTCGCAACTGAGACGTTTGCGATGCCACACAGGACCATCGCAATTTTCTAAAATAAAAATTACTGGTGTGTTGCATCAGTCTTTGGGACGACCTCGCCTGAATAGTGACGTCACGACGCGCCATGTCCGATAGCTGTGACTCGTGCTGTTGGTAATTTCTGTTCCTCATCGTCACAGCGGCGCCAAGCGTACACGAGGCGTCGAGTTGCCTCGACACTTTCATTACATCCACAAGTGGCATCTGCTAAGTATCCGTCACAGAACTGACCGCGGTTCGATTACCAAATGTGACAGCTCATGCGTGTCTGCCTTGTAATAAAATGGTGAAAAATGCCGATTCAGTTCATCCGACACACACAACACAACTAAGAGGTGTGTCTAGATATTCTATAATATTATTTTTCAATTTAATCAAATTATAGACCGCTGAGTATTATTATTCTGGGTGTATTTTTTCGAACACACAGAACCTGTAATTCAGCGGTTGCCACTGACGACTCAGACAACTGTAGCTCTTACTATTTACATCGTTTTAATTTTTACACCGACGTTACTTTAAAGTAAACTTTATACTCTAGATTTTCTTAGCTACAACGAAACAAATCTAATCCGGTCGGGTAAGGACAAGTGTCACTGTCGAAACTTGGAGGTTCGTCATCATTCTGCATGATGATGTTAGCTAGCCTCTAAGACCGTGAAAAACATAATTTTACCTCGTCCTAATAGAAGTTACTGTTTCGTGATCAGCTGCACGAAAGACGATTCTGTAACTTCGACGCTTCTATACTAGTGAATGAACACAGCGTGTCTTCCTACGAATTTGTTGAGTGTGCCAAAATCCTTTTTTTTTTAAACCATGACACGTAGAACACGAAGATAAAAATTACATAACGAGAAACCTAATTTTTACTCTTAAACTAATATCACTTGGGTGATAAAATCAATGACGATTGGACAAGCGTGATATATATAGCACGCATGTGGAAATTATAAATTCATATACAATTCTATTCGTGGAATCTAGAAACATCAACTGGTAGTCCTAGTAGATAGGAGGATAATATTAAAATTGGTATTAAACAAGTAAGGTATGAGGGTTTGGGGAAAATTGAAATGGTTTAGGGTAGTAGCCAATAGTGGCAAAACTTCAGGCTCCACAAAAGTCTGGGAATTTTTGAGCGATCATCAGCTACACAATGAGAGCTCTGTTCAATGGATTTAGACATAACAGTCATAGAAGTGTTAATTAATTGTAACGTAGTAAGAAAAGATGTGGTTCGTTCGATTCTGTATTTCAGATTTCGTTCGCTGATACTGACCTCAGCCGCAAGTCTGCAACTCAGCTATCTTGTTAATCAGCAGCTGACATGCCAACCGGTTTGGCTCTGCGGTTTCTGTAGAAGTTTCTACTACGTGACTTGTGGAAACGCAGACGACTATGGTGAGTTATCGGCAGTGATGAATTGGAACCCCAGCGAGGGATCATTGCAAGTACCGAGGAAAATCTCACCGGGTCTCCGATTAGAATAGCCGCCATGTCGTAAGATCGGTGGTGTTCCGATTACAGACATGCCCCAACAAGAGACGCCAGATCAGGTCTGTCCAAACCTTTTAGGGATCCGTTTTCAAACACATCTATGTTGGAAACGACAGACTTTAAGTTATATAATTATTTAATATAAAAGCCTTGAATGGCGTTAGTGTGTATTCGGGTTTACGCTACTAAAAAGACTGGCCGTCGTTTTTCATGTGACCGTATATTGACAAATCCGAAATCGAACTTATTTACAATAACGACTTAAGTGAAATGACATTACAGATCATAAAACGTACGAAAAGTTCGGAGTTATAGTCCAGATCCTTACAAAGAATGTTAGTATAATAATGTAATTTTCAACTTACAATGAATGGTTCAATAAAGTATATCACAACTGAACAAAATGTCGTTGTTTACTAACTAATAAATTAACTAAATAAAGTAATTCCATGAAGCGAAGTTTTTCTTGAAAAGCCAATAACTTTACCACAAGAAAGAAAAACTCAAAAGTTCATTACCGTATTCACACAAAAGCACAAAAATTGTCCCTATCCTGAGCCAGATAATATAATCCAACACCAAACCAATTTTCTTAAGAACCATTTTAACATTATCCTCCAACCGACGCCTAGGACTTCCGAGTGATCTCTTCGATTCAGGAGTTCCAAACAAATTTTATACACAATTCTCGTCTCCCACATGCCAGGAAACTGATGCGCCCCATTCAACTTTAACCCATCTTTGTTTTCATGGACCTTCCTCATACTATATTCTAAAGCAAAGTTAAAAAGCTATGTTGAAAAAATATCTCTTTTCTCAGGTCATTATGAACAGTAAGTGCATCACATAACTGGTTACTTATACGAACAATTAGATTTCATTTAAACTAAATGATAACTTTTCTTGAAGTCTACCAACACATTATTACAGTAGCACTGTGTTCCAACTTCTCTTCATTATCTGATTAATTAAGAATAAATGTTCAATATTCATTCGACTACGTCGAAATATACACTGAAGATACCCAATATCACCGTCTACGTACCTTGACAGAAGAATGGATAGCATTTTATATAAAGCTGATACGTGATATTCCTCGATAATTACTACAGTCAAATATTTTACCCTTCTTTAAATTAATAATAATAACAATAATAATGTCATAAAATAAAATTATATAATACATGTAGAACTTGCTAAAAACAATATGTATCCCGGAATAGCTGTTGCCCTATGTACCTTAGGGACAAGGTCTGTCTCGGGTACATGGAAGTACATACCCCATAAAGTGGTGAATAGATTGGATAATAATAAATCCATGCATTGAATACAGGCCTTCCAGAGAAGCCGATAAGCCCTTAGATGATCATGAAAGCCCGCACTTTTATGAATAACACGAAATCGTGTGAAGTGAATCCTCACAGTATGGTTTATTGTCAGGTTGCAAACAGAGAGGTTGGCTTCTTGAACTGGAAGATAACTGGATAATACTGACTAAGCAGTCTGGGACATCCGAAAAATGTTCATACTCCACATGGGGATTTGGCAGGATCCTACAACCCCTCACAGAAGAAAGATACCTAGCACGTTGCATAATACCGAGTAGAAAGCATGTGATGATGATAACGGGCTCCTACTGCTAGTAATTATGTGGTTAACTCATGGAAGGATAGACAGTAGATCAGAATGTTAGGCCTGATTCAATTTGCATTTTATAATGAAACTGTCACAAAACACCATGACGCAGAAAATATTTTATGTGGTCATCTGATGATAATGTGAGCACGTCACTGTCGTACAGGATTGGATACGATCCCAAATTATAGCGGTTCTTTATTTTGTGATGTGATATTTAGTACACTTCACACCATCTCACAGAGCGGAGATTGAAGACAAAATTAATTCCATTTTTTCGGTCAAATTAAGAAGGGAAGATCACGGCATACCTTGACACACTGCTGAGATATTTAAGTAAGTAAGACTTGAGGTTCTCACAGCGGTGAATATGAAGATTTCTGTCTTCTGGGTTATTGCGCAATAACCCAGAAGACAGAAATCTTCATATTTAAGTAAACTGTCATAAGGGGAATCAAAACGGAATAAGCATCATATGATTCTAAGGCATACACACACCTCACAAGACCTGGCACGTTCGGTAATCGGTCCTTCTGCAATACCGCTTGTGAATGAAATAAAAGTTTTCAAGTTTCTAAATGCCTCATGTTCGCTTGGCATCGTAATAAAACGTTCTGAAATTTAATAATAGCATATGCATCTTCATTTTGAATAGAAACCTATCCCGCGATTTAAGAATTTCATATTTACAAATTTTTGGCTACAACGAATTTTTTGTCATCGATTCTTCACGATTGTTCGAACGCCAGACAGGGACTCATAATGATCTGCCTTGTTTCGATTCCATTCTTCTTCCGACTTTATAATTACACAACGCCAATTTCCTGCGCAGTCGACGGGAATTTATTTTGGCCAGACAGACATTCATGTAGACAGGGCGCACTGATGACACCATGTTAGGTTGTGTGAAAAACGGTGAAGGAGACGGTAAGTTTCATTCCGCCCTTCCACCATTACGATCTCGTGCTTTTTTCCGCTTGCATCAGCTAAAATGCTATAGGGAGGGGGGATTTTTTGGCAAGGCTACAGTTTCCAACAGCTATCACATTCCCTGGGATGAAAAGAATCCTCCTCCTACCGTATCCCCAAGGGAAACAACCCCCCCCCCCAAACTCGCCAAACGGAACTGTGTTCTATTGTCTGAAATAAAAACATTTATCTTAATTTTAAATCACAATTAATATTTTTATAAAAATAAACTAAACTTCGAGTTACTTTACACAGACTACAGTACTGCTGTGTGTTTGCTGAGATTTCTGCACTTTATAGTTGATATGGCGATAAAAGCTGTTAACAAGTCAGAGGCATACATTACACAGTAGCGGCCTACTAGCTCGGAAAATTTAATTTTCCTGTCTACTCGTCGCTTTTCATTCCTGACTATCAGTTCGTCTTTTCTGTTGACAAAGTGGTGTATTTCTAGGAGTTTCGCTAAATAGCACATTTAGACTACTGAATTTTTTGTTCTGATTTTAATTCAACAGTAACTACTCCCGTTTTTTAAAAAAAATATTTCATGGTATTAATTATTTTTAACATCGATATCATCTTACTCATACTGAAAATTGGCAAGAGAATGAAGAGAGACCTTTTTCCACCATCGAGTTTATCTGAAATTGGGAAAAAATTAATGTGTGATGATAATTTATTGCCATAATTAGGCAATATGAAGTGTGCACTTGTGATGATTGGAAGATGACAAATGCGTAGGAAAATAAACATAAAAATGTAACATGCCTAATACATATGATATTCATTATGATGATAAATTATAACAAACACGACAGATATGAATTAAATTAAACTGAACGTACTTAAGTTTCAATCTCGCTAAACCTAATATTAATAATACTATCTTACTGATGCAGGGTGATACAAAGTGTACTAAACATCTCATTTCATCTGTTCCATGTAACTAAACACACTTCATTAAATTCTACGTCGCTCTCCAAATGCCCTTATCAAACATACAGTTGTCCTTTTAAGCTTATTATTAAGCAGCTTTTATAAGCACGTCTATAAAAACAAACAAAAATACAATTAATAACCTATAAACATATTGAAGTAATCTTTTACTACTGAAGTTCAGTAGGTCTTTAGATATACAGAAATATATGTAGGTATGTGTGCGCATATTTAAAAGTTTATATATGGGTCTGTGTGTATTTGTATATATGCATTAATATATGTATGTACATACGTGCTTCTCTATATGTGTATATACCGGTACAGATTTATGTATTTATGCATGAATATATGCGTAAGCATGTCCTGATTCATTGTGTGTGTTTTCGAGGTTGGCCTATGTACGCTAATTGTTATTTTAAGCTGTTAAGGAAACGCTTAAATTGCGTTACGTTCAGCAAATTTGTATGCAGTAAATGTAGCTGTAAAATAACTTCATTATGAACACTGATCAACTTCCCTAGAACCATGTTTCTCTTCCAGCTTGCTTTAAGTAAAGAGGGGTTAATTCATCGTGTCTCTCAGTCACTTCAGCCGAATTTCACATGGTAACTCTACATACCACCTACTTAATTTACACCGATCGTCTTATTAAAACCACCGATAAGGGTATTTTTCTGTTCCGCAGTGAAGTATCACAGTTCCCAGAACTTGTTAACGAGCAAAACAAAAATACTTTACGCACATTAATTTGGAGCCAAACGCTAGTCCAGTGTCATCGTATAGTCAGAAGGCTGAGAAGTAAAATCAACTGATCAAGAGCTAGTTTCTAATTACTAGTTCACATACAAACTGCACGACATTTTTTGTGGTCACTAAAGCAAAGGTTTACTTCTGGTAAAAGTGGAATCATCGGAGCATAATGAGGATCACGGAATTTGACCTCCTGACCTCATTTTTTTCTACATGCTCTTAAATTTGTGCATCGCGATTTTCCGTTCGCGAGAGTATGTTACCCCACGAAAGGCGAGGCTGTACTGTATAAAACTTAAAAAAAATGCCTCCATGCACAAAGTTTCGTTTCAATAAAGGATAAAGCCCACAAATATGTAAATATATAAGCAAGGTTAACACCATTTGATACTTTGACTCATATTTCCTTACAACTGGAATTGGTGAAATATTTAGATGTAAGCTAACATAAAAACTCACTCTGCTCCAGAGCTTAAATAAATAGTATAATAAAACTGAATTAGTGGTTAGAAATTTTGTGCCATTTAGAGTGGATCGGATATTTGAAATTCTAACTCCTATATTTGTACATTTGTATATGCACGGGCGTGATATACTTAAAACCTTAAATATTTGATTATTTCGCTTAAAACTAAACGTACAAATAAATGCAATGTTTGTATCCACTTATCCCAACATAAGCCGGACACATTTGCAATTTCATCGCTATCAATAATTAAACATCAAAGTCTTTTAAAACATGTTTTTTCATGTGACTACATTAACCAGAAAAAATATCCACGTTTATATTTAAACTAAAAAATACATATTTTATGAAGGAAATATAAATATATGAATGTTTATCTTTATCGAAATTGTTTATGTTAAGCAAGATTTATCTGTTCTTACCAAATTCATCTTCAAAACAACTCTCATGGTTAACAGGGACTTACTGAATTGTAAATAAAATATTAAAACTTTTTATATTATTTCATAGCATCTATGAATTACAAAGTAACAGATAAGGAATTAGCAAGAAGGTTTAAATTTTAAATTAAAAATGGAAAATAATAAAAATTCGTGATTCTAATATGGCTCAAACAATAACTATAAACATAATACACCTCAAAGAATTAATGACACCACTAAAACGGAATCTAATGAACTCCTTAAAGATTCAAACGTTAAGCACAATATTTATGATTACAGCCTCTAAATTCAACGAAGTCTTCGTGGTTAATCAGTCGCGTCTAACGACAGAAAAAACCGACGACCAGGACCGAGAGGTTCTCGAAACGTCGATTCCTTACAGCTACCTGACGCGGCTAATGCCCGTTAAGAATTAACTGAACGTACAACATTGTTCCATTAAATGATATTTTCTCCATTAGGCTTAAATGTAAAACCACCAATTTGTATCTTATTACTTAGTTGTCGTAATTTGATTTCTTCACGTAATAAAATCCAGATTAGGAAATGAAATAACATTAGATTTGATAGCATTAGAACGAATAGAAGATACCAAATATGTAGGATTTGAGGTTTTCACGGCGGTGAGTCTGAAGATGGGTGTCTTCTGGGTTGTTGCGTCGTTTTTGGTACCAAATATGCGCCTTATTTAATACTTTACTGAAAAATCTGTACAGCAGAGACGTAGTCGTACATAAGCAAACATACCTAATATTAAGACGTATCTTAAAAATGCAAAATATGGATTTGGATGGGAGTCAATTGTCTTATGATAATAACCACTGGTAAGCTCTTGTGCATACAGTAATAAACCTTCCAGCTCAGTGACCATCACTTTCTCATGAAGTACTTTTATCCATGAATTTCGTTACAGTCTGTAATATGAATAAAATAAAATTTTACTTTCAGTATGCACAGTGTAATAAATAAAGCTAACTCAAAAGTGGTGCTAAAGCCAAAAATGAAAGAACTGATGAGTGATATGTGTTGCAAAATTTGCTGCCTTAGTTGCCATAGAAACACAGCCTAGTAGTTGCGATGGCTGACCGTGCTCGATATCACACCGTGTGACGGGTGAGTTCGTTAACATCACTTATTCATACGCAATAATGACGATTGCTAATGGCAGCATTGCGGTCATTTCGCAATTTTCCGATAGAGTGTGCCACTAAACTGATAGTTATGTACAGATGATCGACGGATTACAGCAACGCTACCTCTCTCCATGGCGAATTGCGTGATAGACGATCACGCAATTTTCCATGTTTTCCACGTGTGCCTACATTCGGTCCACCCAATGAAATGTGATATATAAGATGGTAGATCGAGTACAGTTTGCCACTCCACAATCTTGCCCTCAATATAAAAACTAGTAATTTATAATGCATTATGCCATTACGTGGTTCCATCGAACAATGTTGATTAAATTGATCATCAAATATAATTAATATATATAAATGATATGAAGTATATAAATAACAACAAAATAATTGTCAACTGGACCGGTCATTTCCATACATGAGTCAACCTTTGAGAAGATTGAGCTATTGTTACAGTAGAAATCACCAAGGATAAAAGCATCGTTTCGCACAAGAACATTATTCTAAGCCTTTTCTACGAGTGGTAGGCAATATTTGTCGTCTACAATATTCGATAATTACAAATTATTATCGGGAAATAATAAATCAAGCGTAAAATAAATCATGTGTTTTATAGCATTCTTTTTATTTTTCGGAAAGTTAATTTTTGTTGAATAATGTGCTTTTACAAATAACCGATTCAAATGCGAATTTCATTAACCCTAATTTACTCGCTAAAATTATTTACTTATACGCTACACACAGTAAATACATAAAACAAATACATTACTTGACAAATTTAAATTAAATTAACTGCTATACACTCACCAAAGCGTGTTTAACTTTTTTTTAAACTACAAATATAATCAAATTAAAACACATATAAAACCTTGTGTATAAATGAATGTCAAAGAATCATGGATATGAGACAGTATTTTATGACACGGTGTAAGGAGACAATTTTGTCACCCCTGTTCCACGTTCCTACATTCAGGTATTTCTGTACCCCGAATAATGCAAAACAGTAAAATCAATCTTGGAACGTACAGATAAATTGTATCGGTAAACTGGATGCAGAAGTTAGTGTCAGCATTGTGGCAATCTGGCCCTTCCAGTACGCTACGTACTTATATGAGCCTTTCGTATCTCTCGGAAACAGGACCTGATAGGTAGGCAACTTATTTGACATTCCAATGAAGCACAGTGGCAGGTAGAATAACCCCTGGAGCGAGCGAAGCGTATAAGGTAATTTTAAACCGGGATGCAAAACTGAGAAGGCATTTAGCTATGTTCGGGAGGGAACTTTTCATTATCGATTTCATATAACTTGCTTATAATTAATGTTAAACTAAACAACACAAGACCTAATGGCCTCCGATAATTCCAGAAAATAAATTCACTAACTACGGATGACACATATGGTGTATTTAATAACAAATCTAAACTTCTGTCCCACACAGCGAATTTACTAATATCGCAATAAGACGAGTTCTGTATTAATTAAGGCCATTTTGAATAAATGTTTAAACAGCCTTTTAAATACTAAATTTAATAATATTAAAATTATGACCCTTCTATAAAACGTTTGTATTAAGAACTAATGTCTGAGTACACCGTTCCTTACAGTAAATTTTCAAACAATGAAATGACATCTGTTACATGTTAAGACTACTCTAAGAACAAATGTTCAAATACACTGTTTCAGTCAGTAGTATGAGAAGAAAATAATACGGGTATAATTAGCGAAATAACAATGTTGTTTCATGTAAAGCCAATATCTTGCAATGCATGTTAAGGAGACCTTTATGATAGTCGTAGGGACCGAAACATGTTTGGTGGTATTAATTAATTAGTATTAATTAGTAACACAAAATCTGGCTAATAACATATTGTATCTGATGGATCATTTAATGTTTACGTACAGTTCAATATTAATTACATATAGACACATTTAAAAAATACATGATGTAACAATCTTCATTTACTTGCTCGAAATAAAATTAGGCTAAAATATTGACAGCATACAAGCACCTTACCTCGATCTCTTTACTTCTGTAATGCAAATTGTAAGCACAAAGAGGTTTAGAAAGTCGACAGCAACTTATTGCCTTCACATATAAATAATAATGTAACATTCTGTACACCAAAGTTTCTTCCGCAAGTCTTAATAACTATATAAAGCAAAGGAATTCATCACACAAAATTCATACTCTGATGTAGAGAAACGCCTCGGAGGGCTATGGCAGAATTATCTGACACATGAAAATCCCCTACTAGCTGTAAAGCAGAGCAGAGATATGAATCTTATTATCTGAAAATGCTGTTACAATCAGCTGAAATTTGTTTCTGCCAATGATTTACAAATGTAAACGAAATTAACACTTAACAATAACAAAATGGATTCTAGGTATAAATGCAATCAACTCATTAATAAGCCGCTGTGTGAGGCGTTAGAAACAAATCGTGAAGAAAATTGAATGCCATCGAAACAAACGTATGTACAATCTCTATGGCGATACAAGTAGTATTTTAACGCGGAATTAAATATTACATTTTGGCAAGCAAACCTTACTGGATTCTGACAAAATATATAACAATCCGGGTAGTCAAATGACTCTGTAAAATAACGAATATTTAAGTCATGTTTTATTTAATTAGTGGCGTACATATTACCATTGTATTATTTATTCTATATCAAATAACTAACATATTCTTATCACAAATAATAATGTCTGAAGGTGAGACTATGTAAGAAAAATTTGTCTATAATTTTAAACACTTTACAATTAATGTTAATTAACCCTGAAAGTGTGGTGGACTACAAGAATATACGCCACATTTTCATTTTAAGATAAAAATTTAACTGATCATTAACAGAACGTAATACTTCTCTTACATCGACTCCTATGCTATAGCGTTATAATTGTATTTATTGTTGAATTATCTTGAATCAACGTACTTCCAACGCATGAGTCGCGAGTAGTTAATTTCACTATTTCGTAAAAATATTCATAAAATAGAGGCCTATACGTCATAATTTAAAAAGCGTTAAAACTTCCTTCTAGCAAACATTAGGTACTAATAGTGTTTCACCACTGTAGCACTGAGAATTACGAACATAAAATGGATGAAAAGGCGAAATTTAAGGGATTCAGAAGTTATTTGGAAGAATAGGCAGAACATCGATCCCTCGATTTACGAACTTTCAATTTACAAATTCTGCTGTAAACAATGTAAATTGATTTTTAAATTTACGAAATTATTTTCGCTATAACGAAGAAACAAATTAACTTTTTATCATTGATTCTTCATGATGATTATACGTACAGTAAATAAGAATATAATTTTCGATTTGCGAAATTTTCACCTAATGAACAGTTTTCATCCAACGAATTACGTTCGTAAATTGAGGTATGTGTGTGTCTTAGATATTAGTCTGCATGTGATATTCACATTAACGCATTTTGTCCAAAGACACTTACATGCCGTTTGTGAATATATGGAAATATGTAAACCATACTTTTCGTGATAACAGTGGCATGAAGGCCTCCGTTTGTGGACGTGCATATCACAATGCAGAGAACTACGTTCTGGAAACTCCGAGTACCGAGCAGTACCTCCATTCAGTTTGTAAAGACACTAACAATAATTCATGTTCAGCTCTCTGCTCCAAACTTCACAGTGCTCAACATAAACCTACGCACATTTCGAAACACCAAACACATTCACAACAAAACACAAACATTTACACTCACACTAACAGCTCATATTCATCACGTTTACGAATATCTCTCTTACACGTGTGGCCGAAGTGTGTGGAAAGTTAAAGTCGAGAAGTAACCAACTTTAATTACGTTTCCCAAGAGAGCCATTTCCCACACGTTATTACAGTTTCAATCGGTACACAACACACATTCTCAAGCAGTAAGCGGCATTTGCTACGGCCCTACGGTCTCCCCCATATAATTTTCCTTTCCAGTTACCGGACTAATAGTTACCCTGTAACGTTCCCATAAATGTTTCCACATCGCGTGTTAATATCAGTGTAACACAACAAACGACATACTTTTATACAATACGGCCTATGGTCAAAATGTTTTATTTCTCGGGCCAAAAACAGTTTTTCCATTGGGCCCAAGGGCCAAGAAACCCTTCCTGTACTATTTTTGAAAATCAATAACAATTTTAGTTATATTACTCAGAAATTACAAATTACCACAGTACATAATCAAATATAAATGTTATTCGAAATGTGTATAAATTACCACAGAGTTCCACGTCTACACTTTTCTTCTGACACAGTCTTACTTGGGAAACTTACATCTCACGGCAGGGTCTTTAAGTCAGTAGGATGAGTGGCACTTGTAAGTAAAGCAACAGACGAGATGATAATCTCAATTTTTTCCTTCCAACTCCCTTGGAGTACAGAAAATGAGCTTGTAGCAACTAGCATCAAATTAACAAATAATTTCGCGGGCCTTCTTATAAGTGGTCTCGGGCTACATATGGCTCACGGGCCACCCAGTTTGACCATGCTGACCTAGATAATATTGTGCTAAGATAAAAATAAATGCAATATCTGCAGTAAAAGTACTGAGCTACTTCTTCAGTTCTCATACATTATCCCCTTTTATCTGCCCGTATTCAAAACGATTTCTGAATGCACGTATCCTGCAACACGAGATCACCGTCCAGCGAAAACCACTTCCACTTGTAATCGGGAAGACACGGGAGCAATTTACGACCAGAAGACCGGTTTTCCTGACCGAAGTTTTTTATGTTCCTCTTATTTGTTCAGAAAAATAACGGATAGTGCCTTAGGAAAGGAAACGACTTCTTCTTTTATCATATTTTTCAATTTACAATTCATAATAGCCACGTAATCCAAGCGTCGCTCAATAATCCAAAATCACTCAACCAAGATGTGAACTGGTTTGATCTTACATATGATTGGCGTTTATGTGACTAATCATAATCTTAACAGCCATCACCGTGAATAGCCCTACAATATTTTCAGAAACACAGGGAGAATCACTAATTACGTTGAGCGTGAATCTAAAAGTTTCACTGACGGCGAGTTTCTGTTAGTACTACATGCAATAAAACGCAAACAAAACACATGGCTTCAATCCCACTGCAAAATAACAATAAAACTGTTGTGACGTTACGGTACGTTAATTTTATTTTGAACCAGCCATTCTCTGTTACAGCGGGGGATGAGAAGCAATGTGTACTTCTACCAAGTGAACACTGGACATTTTAAGCGAAGTTCTGGTAGCTCCAACCCCGATCCAATGAAACAGGTAACAGTCGAGCTGCGGAAATGTCTTACAGACAACAAGAGAAAAATCAAGGTCACTTTTTCTCTCACGTATGTCTCCCTTTGTTTAAACCTTAGCTGTAGGTTCGCTCACGTCATAAGACTGTTTCTACTTTTGTTAAGCGAGTACTTTGGCACACATTGCAGTGCGTGGGCATGACAGCAACAACAGCATAACTCCCACTGCCAGTTTCGCATTCAACTTCTGAAACTTTGCGGCGACTTAAACTTTTATTTTTGGCGTTTAATTATGACTCGTCTCCCTAATGATGTAGGTAGCAAGCACCTCTGAAACATCATCCAGTTTTTCGTGGTTTTAATCGGTAACTACTGACAAATGCCGTTATAATACCTTAATTTAGACCATGAATCCTTTTTTTAAAATTATTCACTATTTCCTTAATTTTGTGCTCAGTAAGAATGGCTTAATCAAGACATAGGCATATTAATTTAAACTTTCGTACAAATAACCAAATATCCAAGCTACTGAAAGCATCATAAAAGCCAAGATAATACTACAAAGTCGCCAGAAATCTGGTTTAATTCTTCTTAAACAATTAGCAGTAAGGTACAGGAGAAAACTGTTACGTAGTCTATCTGAAGCGATATACATTATTTAACGAATGAATATTACAACTGTCTTTATAAACATCTCATCGAGGTCGTCGTCATTTAGAGTTCTGACCTTCAAGTAAATCTCGCACCAAAAGTGCCTCTTCTTCTACTCAAGCCTTGTATTTTATCGGAATGGACGTGTGTGACGAACGCGATGTGACCACAACCCACTCACTACGCGGACAAGTTGGTCCCTAGGTGCATACAAATATTGCCTAGAGTTGTATCGTCCACTACGTACATACTAACGGACAGACTGTAGTGTGCAAACCTGCAGAACGAAGGCAAATTTAGTTAATTAGTTGTGTACCTGAACCCAGGTTCGCTAATTATAATCATATTTTTTTCATTTCATTAATATTTTGGGATAGCACAATTTAAAACCCTCGCAAAAAAACAAAATTAATAACTGTTTCTCACAGAAACAAATTGAGTGTATCACAATGACGGTAGTGTCTAAGGACCTTAAACTGTCTCACGAACATAAGTAGACTACTGCGATGTTCTGTGTAGGCAGGTGAACTACGACACCACAGAATTATTTCACTAAAGATCTTTTCGTTTAAATAAAATATAAACCGTACAGCTTACAGTCAGAGTGAAAGAATGAAGTATATTGGACAACACGTATTTTTAAAGTATTTATAACAACAATTGAAAATTCAGATAAAATAAATTGATTACGTTCTGTCTACATTCTCTGATTTTTTCTTACAATGCGCCGCCATGTTGAGAATTTATTAAGTTACATCTTAGAGATAAGTATGAGTTATTACAGGTGTTTTCCTTTATAGGTAAGGCTGGAAATTAAAACAATTAGATATACCAAAATTCATAGAAATCCGTCCTCTAGTTTCGGAAATGTTCCACGCGGACACATCGACAAGACTTCCTCACAGCAGGTGCATCTCACACATGCTGCAAAGAATACTTTCGCAAGCGGAGAATACTGTGGAGTGTGGGAACTGGTTCGTGCAACAGCACAACAACATGCATGCTGCCCTTTCGAATAAAGCAGACAACTTGGCTTTGTTACAGGTTCATGCCGTCATCACTGGTCCTTCAGCGCAACTGTGACGGACATTACATCATGATTATTCCCGGACACACAGAAATAAGAACAGTGGGCGTCCGTCTGCATTACTACGGTCTAAAGAACCACTGGTTATTAGTCACCAAGAAGCGTTAAGGCTTACAAATGCGTACAAAACATGACCGTTGTATTGCACTGCAGATTTTCTCGAGGTCCCATACGACAAGAAGGCATTTTCAACGAAATGTATTTAATCATGATATTTAAACATGGTTCTGTGATCTAGCGATCATTTGCATGGCCTCCGTGAATGTTTCTGATTCATTACAGCCTGACCCAGTCCAAAATGCTTCCACTTATTTTTAGCTCATCCTATTAAAATTTCATTTTTATATTATCCTCCAACAAACGCTTGGTTTTCCCAAGTAGTCTCTTCCATTTCGTTTTTCCGAATACGATTTCGTATTAATTTCTCATATATCCCATCATTCCCCGCAGATCCGATCCTATGTCACTGCCACACCCCACTAATGAGTGGCGCCACAGTTCCAGGCTATGAAAACTTAAGAAGTGGAGATAAATGAAGATCACTGGTCCGATAATTATCCTCGTCAGCTGAGTCCAGTCCACAGCATCACACGATATTTAAGGTCTACTTTAATACTGTCTTCCTACCTGTGAATAGGTCTCCCAAATGGTATCTTCCCTTCAGTTTTGCCAAATAAAAATTTTGTAGAACATGTTTGTATTTCATTTCAGTATGTTCACAATCTAGAAACTTCTGCTGTAACGAAATTTTGTGTAAGGTATTAAAATTAAATTGTTTCTAGTCCTCCCAATGATTAAATTCTACTTATGCATAATTAAAACTGTAAATACCACGTCTCTCCCCATGTAAATAAATAAGTATAGTTTACTGGGTCTCTCAACCCAAACGCCAGATCTCATCCGCCAGAAGCACATGTTTGTTCTTGCATTTTATATCCGTCAGTTTCCATTCAGACCAGTTTACAAATATACAGATATACAGCAACGATAAATTTCAGCAATTACTTCAGAAACAAAAGAACCACATCAAAAACGAGAACAACATTAGGATAACAAATTTTACCAACTTAGAACAGCGTATAAAAATGCACGCAATGTAACTGTAACTTTCGAAGCTTTTCTTAGTTACTTTAAACTTTAAATATTATTTATATCAACTTGCACTTCAAAGATTTAATATGACAGTCATATCATTCCAGGACTCAACATTACAAAGACGGACGTATGAACATTAGCTGTTCTATTCCAATAGGTAGCATTACTGACTGTGGCCACAATATAAAAATGTAAAAAAATTGATATGTAATTAAATTTTAATGTAAAATTTTACAGCTGAAATAAGTATGCACACAGAATATTATTTACGACATAAAAAAACATATTATACAAAAACACATACGCGCACGCATTCAACAAATATTAATAAATGCACGTAATATTTTGATCGCAAACTATCAATGTATCTTAAAACAACAACAGTGTATGAGGATGTAGATTAGATTAAAATGGCTCTGGATAGGGTCCAATTGCGGTTGTTGCAAATACTGAAATAAACCCACCGATCCCATAAAAGCATGAAATTTTTTGACCAGCTGAGTGAGTGTAAGTACCTCAAGAATGTTTATGCACCATAAACATCGTTAGTAACAGCCACACACAACCCGTCTACACACACAACGTGATTGTTTATTCACCATGCATTTCGATGCAATTTACATCTGAAGGTGCATAAATGCATTGAAACACGTAGTGAATCACAATCACATTGTGTTTGCTGACGTATTGTGTACTGTTATACACATGAAGTCTGGTAACTGAACGACAGGACTCAACGTTCCGTACACCAACTTACAAACCTCATGCATGCTGGAGTCTGTACCGAAGTTATGCCGAAAAATATCAACGGCAAACAGAAATACTGGGAGAAAATAATATTTTTCAGATGTCCAACAAGAATGCTGGAAAAGCCTGACCTGGTATCATGGGAAAAATTAGTGACTTGTAAAGAGACCTGTATCTCACAGCACGATCTAGAAACAAGGGTCCACAACGTGTGACGACGAAATCATTGCGAATAACATATTCAATATCATGTCTGTCTTTCCGTATCAAAGTAAGTTTCCACCAAAACAAATGTCAAGCAAATACTGTTGCTTCTAAGAATTCGGAAGGTTTGCGGAATTCATCCAGACAGGTAAAGTGCATTTTGTATGATAACTCAGACAATTCATTCAATAAAACCACTTTTTACCCCAAAAAATCCACCAAAAGTGTAGCCTTTAAATGGTTAATTCGATTAAGTCTTCTTCAGTTCATCGTAACAGATTTATTTGAATAAAATTTTTCTTGGATATTATCCATCGTCTAGTAAATAAGACAGAGATAGAGCCCCATCTCCGAAAGGTCGTTTTACGTTTTATATTTTATTTACTAGACGATGGATAATATCCAAGTAAATTTTTATTCAAATGACTCATCACCATCGTCAAGAACTTTTAGATTTAGTAACAGATTTATATTAAACGCAGACGATAAACTATGGCTGTCTCACCTTGATGTACTCTGAGAAACTTCATTCTGACTATTTTGGGTGAGCAGAAAATCTTTCCGTTGACACAGGTAGTGCTGTGCTGGTATGGGATGAAGATCTGTATGAGCTGTATCAGCAATAAGTCAGCATCGCGGTGTGAAAGAATTCCGCAAACTGACTTTAGCATGGTTTTTCCACTTTACATGCACTCTCTATTCAAGCCCACGAAGCATATTTGCAAGACGTCGCTTTTTGCTTTTTTCTATAACACGTCTGGTTGGCACAAACACACGTTTCCCTGTGATCCTTTCGGAACAGAAATAAACTTTTATATATTTTTTGTTCTTCTTCTTACCCTCGTTAGACAGTACGACGGCACCTGGCTTGCATACACTTCACAAAGCAGGATACTTGTCACCCAACGTACTTACTAATTCTAATTTAGCAAGGTACCTGTTGACTGCAAAGTGTATTCAACAAAACGGCAGATGTACACTGAAACTGTCAAATTTTTACATTAACTCTTAAGTAATACTTAAAAATTCAGTCCTTATAGCAAAGAAATCACAACTCTTCTCCATTTCAAAGCTAAGCTGGTTAATGCTGTTTAAGGAAATAATTCCTGTTTACAGCGATAATCATAAAAATCCCATAAATTCAAAATAAACAATTAATTATTGCTAAAGCAGGTGGAACATGTAGCTACTACTAGGCTTTAAAGGGTTAATAGAATTAGTATAAATTATGTTTCGGGAATTGGTTCTAGCCCCGTATACAAATTATAGTCTGTCGTTACACTGACATGTATTGATTTACTTTCAGCTGCCTGCTGTTTAGAATATGAGTATTGTATTCAGTGAGTTTCGCGTTATCCTAATTTTTACAGTTAATATCGAAAATAAAATCGACAGTTGTTTGCCAAAAAGTGGGAGGATCATACAGTTCTGTTGGGAAGAACTTAGTTCTTCATAAAAGATTTTGTTGGACATTAACTCCCAAGATTCACACAATCTACACATTTATACGTGTTGACTTATAGTAAGTAGTTAATACCTGCTCGAAGATATGTTTACAATCTATCATTGTACAGAATTTAAAATATCTAGCTCCAATGGTCCATTCGGTTAATATGAGTTTCGTGCAGCCTCCAAGATGTTAAACTACATTCTACAAAGAAACAAATAAACAAACAAACGATACAAATTTGCAAATATTTTGAAAATATTTTATCATGACTCTATAATAAATGCGGCCTGTGTCGCTTCCATCTTATAGGCAGCCATGTTTGTACCAAAAACTTATAAAATTTAGCCCCCAATGGCATAAACAAGCAGATCGTTCACATATGCTTTAATTTTGTGCACATCGTTTACAAAACGCAGAACAGTATACAAAAATTCAGTTCCTATCTCAAGAAAAACATTACTGAAATACTGTCGGAGAAAAAAGTCGCTGGTTATTCCGCGAATCGTACAAAAACCATACATACACTGTTTGGGCAAAATGCAGGCCTAATAAATATTAAAGCAGGCAGTAAATATAGTTACCAACGTGCTTTAAAGGTTTAACGTCGCATGGAAATGTATTACCTACTTCTTCTTCCTAAGGCGTTTCCACTTTATGTGGGTCGTCTGACA
This sequence comes from Zootermopsis nevadensis, assembly GCF_000696155.1. The sequence goes on along the minus strand of NW_019059784.1, from coordinate 225,838 downwards.
ACCAATCCTCTTCGGCTATCTCTTCCTTCCCACAGCTCTTCTCAATTTACTAACATGTTCTTCCTCCATTCCTTCCCTCCTTCCTACTGTCCTTCTGTATGACGTGGTTCCTGCTGTTCCTGCCTTCGTATCGGTCTCTCTTTTGATCGTATTCCTTTTTCTCTCGCAATCCTCCTTGCAACTTGTCTATGCCATCTCATTCTTCTGTTTGTTAATTTGTCTTCTACGGTGTTTATCTTTAATTTCTCCCCAATTTGTTTGCTCCTTATGCCCTTAATTTCGATTTTTCCTTCTATACATTTTCTTTTAAATCTCCTCCCTTCTGCAGTTAGTTTACATATTTTACCTTACGCAGGCATTTTTCATTTTCAGAGGTTGTCCTTCACTAACTGTAAATGTAATAAATATTTTAAATTATCTAATTTGTGCCTCGATGAATACATGGATAATCTCGGCTACAAGTGGCTCATTCCCACGCACTAAATTTCCTAGTCACATATTTTGCTATGAATCAAGTGAACTATATAGAGTGAGCGTTCAATATATTCGAGTAATTTTTTAAGTCATGCAGTCGCGTACGACAACCATTCACGCTCTTAAAAGGAACCATTATTCCTTACTTCTTAATACAGCAGTGTTCGATCTGGCGACCTTCTTGCCATGTTATCAAACGACGTTGAAGTTTTACTTGATTTTTAATCCTGTGCCTTATTCCATTCCTTAATTTTTGAACGTGACTGAACTCCATTACGTTCTTACAAAGGTCGTATATAACCAAACCACCAACTGGCTTTTAGTTGGTTAATGTAAAACTTTTCTTGCAAGCGCAGTGTATTTCCATACCAAGCACTTTGAACAAGGTCAGTGTAAGAGACGTATATATTTTGGATAGAACTAAATGCAGTAGATTCCGGTTAATTGAGCCATCGGTTAATGGGGGCAGCTGTTTATTTGGGACAAGGTGTTCTAGTCCCGATGTGTCCCAATTAACCAGAATCCAATTACATAAACCAAAAGCCATCGAACACTCACAGGCAAGGACCTTTTTATCTCGAGTTATTAAAGATAATCCTTGCACCTCACCGTCTTAATAATCTTGGAACGAAATTGATGGTGTACTGAAGTAAAGTCTCACAGGCAACTGGAAAAACAGGATAAGGGCTCAGTGTGAAGCTATTTGAAACATTTGCGCAGCTGACACATTCACGTAATAAGAAGTCACTCGGTGCTAATTGCCTCCTGAGAACCAGAAAATGTTTTGGATCTGAAATTCCCTAGCGTATGCATGGGACAATGGCATTAAATTTACCACCGAACTTAACTTTCTTATATAAATGGTTATGACAAGTGTCAGAGTTGACACAAATTGCCAACATTAACAACTCAAATG
>NW_019059784.1:203758-224413 GCF_000696155.1 Zootermopsis nevadensis | reverse complement strand
ACGGAATGAAGATTTAGAGAAGGGAGACAATTTGCGCGGAAAATCTTGAATCTGCTACCCATTCCCGTTTGCGAGAGCTCTTATTCACAGAATGCTGGTCAAATACATACTGTTACATCTCAGCAAATGTAACCCCTCTACCAACGAAATGATTCTAAGACATCAGACACACACTTTGGAATCTACAGCTATGAAATGGAATTAAAATACTCTATTGTATGAAAAACACGTTTACGTGTCTTATCAACACACTGTATTTAAAAGGTCTATGTAAATATACGTGTAGATATCAAATATGACATTGACAGTGCATGAAATTGCTTTGATTTTGTAAAAAAATCCCATTTCGAAACAATAATAAGAAACAGTGAGCTCTCTTTTTAACCATCTTCACACAAAAGGGTACATGTCTCTCTCTTTCTCTGTGTATCACTCACTTTTTTCACTAAACTGTTAGATACTGGGCTACATGTTTCAGGCATAAGCGTCCATCTTCAGGTTCTTAGTTGAAGTGCAAACTGTACGCTTGATAACAAGTAAAATTAACTAATAAAATAATTGCTACAATAAAAATCATGAGATAGGAAATGAATTTTTAAATTTTACTTAGTCAGATAAGCTTCGTGCTTAAAAAGAGCTAAGTACGAAATTGAGTCACAATGTAATAGCGTTCAGGACATGAAAGACCCCGCATAGAGGCACAAACTGACAAGGTTGATTGACAGGGTGACACAGATGGCCAGACTGTCAGATGGACGAACAAATGAACGTGCGCCTGTACAGACAGACCAACACAATGTGAGTAAGCCTGTAGAACGCCTGTCCTAACGCCGTTCTTTCCAGCGACAGTGGTAATATAGGATCATCGTACGTAATCCGCATGTAAAAGACTACTTCTAGCGATAAATGTACCTTTAAAGTCAAAATGTACCACTGCGTTAGTCGTTATGGCAAGAACAATCACTTCGTCATTAAAATGTGACATGACTTTACGCGTTCACTCGCTAAACAATGGAATGTTACAAACTGTAGCGAAGTAGAATTTAATGCTCTCACGGCGATGAGTACGAAGATGGCTTCTGAGATTTAGCGCCGTGTAGTCTGGTAGTTTACCGACGTTTCAGAGGTCCTTGCTGCCTCCATCATCAGGGCTATCATCTTCTTCTACCAGACTACACGGCGCAACAACCCAGAAGACAGCAATCTTCAGGCTGTACACCCCTGCAACTCAAAAATTCTTTTTCTGCAAAACGAGCAGCATGTAACTGTTAATACATAACCTTCCAATTTTTTAACAACAGGCACCAAAACTCTTGAAATTCCATTCTTCGATTTCTTTGCTGCCACACATTTTATCTATATCGGTAGGAGCCGCCCCAACTTCAACCCCGACTTACCCCTTCTTTTCAACCCCGACGTGTCTGGTTACCACGCTAATCACGTAGTCTTCTCCATTACATTAATTAAAACACCCTCTCCCACTCCATCCCTCTTACTGTGGCAGATCCCGAACCGTTGGCAAATGGAATGTGAGGGGCGCTATATTCTGTTCGTCTGTCTAACTATCTATACGTCTATGTCTTTGAGTGCCCGTTCATACCATAGTCTGTATGTCATTTCCATTCTCTTTGCTCGCCTAGCCTTTACCGTCCCTTTATGTCTTACAATATCACTGATTCTCTAGTAACACAGGAGTGAAATTATAAATTATGTGCATTTTAAATCTAGACTCTGTAGGCCATATCACAGAGATTGGTTGCAAGGATTAGAACACGCCTCACGACAGTAATTGCGTAACTAAATTACCTTGTGATTTCAGCAGTGCTATATAAAGCCTCGATGGGTAATGAAATTTACATAAAAATGCATCGTAATTGTGTTAGAAAGTAAACTAATATTACGTTTATTCCATGCACTGAGAGTACATGTTCTATAAAACACGAAAATGTAGTAGAAAATGTTTCTATTGGATGTAAAATGTAGGCATATTGAAGTATATGTAAATTACAAGTATACACTATTGATTGTACATAGCTTAATTTCCTTCCCAAACTATTTCTCATTCAGACGATAATACACCTCTGTAGAGTATAAACAGTTATTTATTTTTTGCATGAACAAAGTTTGAAGGAGAGACGAAGAATTAATGATCATCGAAACTGGTGAAGTCAATACGTATGGTAACAATAATAAGAAATCAAAACTAGAATCACAAATAAATTAATAGCAGATTAAGTGCAGAGTTACCATTCTGTTAGAATTTTTTGTATTGTAAATTCGTAGTGACTGAAACATAATTTTACCTGTTTTTGTTATGAGTGTAGAAGTTGATATTTCACCTTCGGGGCAGAGCATAGATTTCGGGACTTTCGGAAAATTGTAACTGTGTGGGAGGATGATACAAGAAGACTGCGTACTGAATTCAAGAGCATCACAATTTGTAGGCCACTCTTCATCAAATACTTTCCGGGCGATAAAATCAATCAGAATCAGATAAACGAGGAATTTAATACGCAATGGAGATAAAAAACCTAAAAATCAAGGATTGCACGGGAGCCCCAGACACAGGCAGAAGAAAGTTATTAAACTCGACATTACAGAAGTAAGAGAGTAAGGAACCAAGTCGGATTCATGAATTATAACGTAATAATTACTGTAATTAAGTATAAGATTCAAAGCGCTTACATTAACGTAAAGTTATGTTACTGCAACAACAGCATAACAGGTGCAATGTAAACATGATAGTACCACAACATTAGTTCAGTGTAAACGCAATATGATAGCTCTGAATAAAACTGGACTTTTCCGTCTGTGTGCATTAAGCGCGTACATTTGTAACGCCCTCTAAACATAGTGTTGTATGTCAATGGTTTGTTTGTGACGCCAGGAAACTGAAGCCTGCTACATGTATCGAGTAACATTAATGTCTGCTATGTTATGGAGGGAGCCAAGGATATGAGGAGAGTCACAAGCTTTGTGTGAATAACCTGAAACACGAGAAAGTGTGGGATAAGAGACAGTACTTAGACAGGGAGAAACATGGCGAAAACTGAGGTTGAGAAGATATAAATCCCAGTCATCTCTGAATGTCATCCTATTTCAATGAGGTCCATTTTAATATGATTTTTTTCTCTCATGATTGTCCTTGTAAAAAGAATACTACAGTCTATTCATGTCATGACTCCTCCATCTGATCTAAGAGCGTACACGTGCATTTTATCATAAACCTCTAAAAACTTCATTAAATATACACTATAGAAATAATATAAAACAAAAACTAAGTTTACCACACTGGAACATTCTAAAAGGAATATAAAGAAAAGTGTAAAAAAGTAACTGACAAATAATCACACACATACAAGTACTCAGTCTCCAAGTGCTGAAAATTAATCAGATCTTCTATTTACAGGTTTTATTCGTATTTTAGTATTTGTATTACATACCTTCCGTCTTCAATTTTCTACTTATACACAGGTACCATTTCAAACGCAACTCAACAATAATCACGCACTACGATAGAAAACTGATATAAGAAGCATGTCCACCTCCATGTAACAGACTCTCCCAACCTCCCCGTACCACTCTATCAAGGTCGCCGTTGTTGCTACGCCGCCAATAACACCAACTGCGCATGTGCAAACATGGTGTAATCGAGGAGCAGAACGTGTGTCCATTCTTCATTACTTCGCAACGAAATCGTTGTTACTGTTCGTGAAACATTTAGCAATGCATATCCTGACGAGTAAGTAAAACTGTCCCACTATACGCCATGTAGGCGCTTGGGGGGAGGGTTATAGCTCCTCTCTTCCTTGACCTCGGCACTAGATGGGGGTGAGTGGTCAGCATCACGCCCCGGCCGGCTTTAGCCCCAGGAAAGGACCCCGGTACCCATTGTAGAGGAGGCTGGGTGGGCCCCTGAGCCGGTCTGGACGCAGAGGCTAGAGGAAAAATCCTCTGCCCCCGTCGGGGATCGAACCCCGGCCGTCCAGCCCGTAGCTAGTTACTATACTGACGAGCTATCCCGGCTCGTATCCTGACGAGTAGTACAGAATAACACAACAATACACGGCCTGGTGACAACATATCGGGACACAGGAAGTGTTTGCGACGGGGAACATGTCCGACGTCTGTCAGTGTTGACAAGTGAGACGCTCTGATACGTTAAAGAAACACCAACACGACGGCTGTAGAAATCTTTAAAAATATTGTACCAGCAAAATGAACTGCCTGTTACAATTTTTCATCGAACTGCAAACAGCTGAAATTATGGTCGTACCGATGTCAAACAGTGCATCAGATGCAACAATAGAATACGGCTGCAAAAGTTCAATATTGTTAATGGTTTCGTCTTTTTATGCGTGGAGGAGTTCATATGTTGGACAGTCATTTTTTCCGACAGACAGACTTGAACGGTTACATAATAAAAAAAAGAGACTGAATTAGTGTCTGGAAGGCGAATTCTGGGACCACTGTTTTTTTTGAGGAGACAATGCGAAATGGTTATCAGAATCTTCCGACACAATTCATTTATATTTTCGAGAAAAATGAAAGTGTTTGTTTGTTTGTTTCAACATGATGGGGCGAAGGCCCAAACTACGGACATAAAAACACCTATACTCCAAGAGTTCGCTGATGACCACCGCAAACTCCATACTTCTTACTGTGGGGATTCCTCAGAGAAAGTTAATTCGAATAACCGAAGAAGTTTGGAGAAAATGGAACACAATACTGAGAAAACTGTTGCCAACACTTCACAATGTGCACGAAACGCATAAAAAACGGATTCTTGTTTTCCAGAAAGTGGTGGACATTTTCAGCATCTACTGCAAAGCTAAACTATAAGTTCTTCCTGGCAAATAAAAATTTAAAAATACAACAACTTGCCGTCTCGATTTTAAGATCATCGGCACGTGAAATTTACTCAGATCGATTAACTAAGTCACCATGATAAATAACCCACATAATTTTCGGAGCTGTGTGTCCTAAATTAGCCTTGAATTTGGTTAAAACCTTAATTTTTGCTCGGTCTATTTCGCAAACTCCTAAAATATTATGAAGTTCAATTTCGATAATTTTATGAAATGTAACATTTGAGGTATTCATGGCGGTGAGGATAGTAATGCTGTTTCAGGTTGTAGCGCCATGTGGGCTCGTCGGTAGATGCCACCATATCGGAAAGACTTACTGTCTGCATCTTCAGGGCTGAAGATTGAAATCGCACGCTTCTCCGAAATGCTGGCGTCTAGCGATGAGTCTACATGGCGCCAAAACCAAAGAAAGTCGTCATTTTATGCTAGCTTTGTTCCTATTTACTAAGACAGCCTCGGCGAATCTGTGTGCTTCCAAACAAATATTTTATTGCTATGTTAATTAAAAAACACTAATCCTGCGTCAACCATTTATTAAAACATTAATATATGGACAGGATGAATTGAAATGTTTCGAGACTGTGTGGACAAAGAGTTGTAGCTTAAATGTGCATATCATTTTAATCACTCGAATTTCATCCGATTTGCCCCATTATGAATATATATTGTACAAATCATGATTTAGAGTTATGCAAACCGGTAATTAAGACTCGTATGAAATTTAATATACGGGCTCTGCACACTGAAATTAATAATTTCTGTAGCAATTTTTTGCTTACGGGTTTAGACTTTACTGGGATTATACTTGTGATTGGAATGATTAATTGTTTGAAATTCTACGACTCGCAGAGACATTTTATAAAATATGTCATACGCTGTTAGAAGGCACACAGGTAAAACAGAAACAAGTGATAAACTAAATAAACAATTTTTATTTCAGGAAACTAACTTAATTGCTGAAAAGTGCAATAGAACAGAAAAACAAACACGTAAAAACTAGAAATGTTACACGGCTATTTTAGCATACTTTATTTTCTTAAGGATAAATAATTTTATATAAGCATTATGTTGCCTGTGTCTCCCCATTTAAAATTCTAAATCAGCTGATCGATTTACACCGAACCGGGTACGAAAGTTATGATCTTTGTTGCCACTCCATCCTCGTACATTTTATTTCTTACAGTAACTTAGTAACAACACGACGAAGGCGGGAACTTGTAAAAGGGGATCTAATCAAGCGCCATTTAACACGGGATCCTAAAAACATGTACGGCAGCAGATCTTCAAAAACTAATAATTATCTCCAAAACGTAAACACAACGTACATAATTATGTTTATCATAGGCTGAAAAGTCCACCTTTATTTAAAGCTATTATAGTCAATTACGTCAGTAGCTCAGGCTTCATACCTAGAATAGCATCCAATAATAGGGTCAACTGAAAGGCCTTACCCTAATTTGAGGTAATTGCAGGAAGGGACTGAGAAAACCATGGAAAACATCAGTCAGGATAACCAGCCTTCTGACAAAGTTTCAAACCCTGGACCCCAAAATATGAAACAGCAGTGATAACCACCGGCCGATACGTTCGTTGGCTCTGTCTGTTTCCACTCGATATCTTCTGGACAGATTTTGATTAAATTTAGTATAGATGTAATACCATCGGAGTCCACCACATGTCTGAGATTTATAATCACACGACGTCACAATCCGGAAAATCGTGTCACATAATAACCTGTATTGTACCTTCTGATACAGACAAACTAAATTCTTCTTCATCTGTAAGAGAGTACTTGCCTGCATACATTTCCTACTAGGCTTTATTTTGTTTTTCGTATTTATTTGTATGCGTGTATAAAGTTCAATGCCAGTGCTTACACAATACACTAAATTCTGTAGACAAAATTGATTTCAAAATTACATTGAATATGAAAACTCAAACCGATGTATGAAACGAAAGTCTAATCCGCTGTTTGTACATATGCACACATACGTATTATCTTCAATATGCAATCCATGCATACTGTAATACATACATCGTAGATGATTGTGTTAGCTATTAATATGGTGACATTGTGTGTTTAATACACAGCCACTGTAACATACACAAACACACCTGTTGTTTTCAGTTCAATGTTTTTTTTAAGTGGGAGTAACAAATCGCAAACCGAGTTTCATAAATTTATTCACAAAATTCTATGTGTATAATAGAGCGTAATACTATTTTTAACGAGTATTTTTAAAATATTATTAAATTTATCACTATTTTTCTGCGTTGTTAATAACGTTAATGACTCAAATCGTTACATCTTCGAATATTGCATCTAAACCAAATACTGTGAATTTCATCACTGATGATGACCCCGGCAGGACCGAAATGCGCTCGGAGAGGCGAATATACCCCTAAAATAGTGCGTAAAAGTGGTTGGTTTGATGACTATTTTATACACTACCGCACGCTGAAAACGAGTTATAAGACTGTTAATGCAAATATGTCTCTTCTTACAAAACTGACCACACAACGTAATCCCTAGAGCAAATTATCAGAAATTGTTTCCCTAAAGTTCCTTAAATGTTCCATATGCAAAAAATGTTCAAATAAAATGTCAGAACTTAAAAAGATATCAGTGTAACGAAAGAGTATAATGTGAGAAAGGTTTTGCGCAAATCCATATGTATGATTTGAGTCTAGTGTGTACTGAAAATGTTACAAATACGTGGTTTGGCATCCAAATACTGATTTCCATCTAAATCCATAAAGAATTCTGGATATAAAATAACTCGGACTAACACAACCTCCCTGTTTCGCTTTCACTTATATATTTGGTGCAAATAAAACTATCATGTAAATAAAAATCTTACAACGATGAACTTGTCATAAGGACAGTGAATGTTCCTACACTCACTATACAACTGAGTACACATTAATGAATACGAACATCAACAACACTTGTTGACAGATAAACACAACAAAGATAAGATGAAATATTTACACTGGACCCTACCCCTTCCACTAGTGACTAAAATTTAAATTAACTCTGATTTGAGATCTGAGGTTGTCAGAGACATAATGATGTCGATGGTGGTATTTTGGGTAGTGACTCCATGTGGACTTAAAGGTGGTTACACAAACAGGCATGGAGTTATAACTTACAATACCATTATCTGGTGGTTACAGCGAAATTTAATATATTTTACTGCATAGGGTTTTGAAATGATAGGAAAGATAACAGATTTTGAAATGAGTAATTACAAGGACTTAATGAATGTAATTTGCTCTTAACTCCCACTGTTCCGTTTGATTCGGTTTCGAGACGCGTTGAATGTGAATTATTTTCCCTCGTACTTCTATTAATTTTACTTCAGATATTAGTTTTTGGAACAACCTGTACATCCGTTTAATTTTTATGGGTTTCTGACAGACAACGTGACAAACACAAAATATTGATATTTTTGGAACGTGTTGAAATCATCCTTTCAGAGATTTTATGTTATTTAAAACATGTGCTGTGATTCCCAGAGCTGTGGAAATTAAAACATACGAATTATAAACAAATAGTGATGCATCAATGCAGAGTGGACATAAGCGACCGCTATCACTCTACCACGCCCCTTCCACCAATAATTCGTCCAGCAGATATGACAAGTTAATTTTATTCAGACATGTACTTTATAAATTTAATTCTTCCAATTTAACGGAGTTATTAAAATTGTAACGGATACGAAGATGGATCTCTTCTGGGTTGTTGCCGAAGTTTACCGACGTTTCAGCAGTTCCTGCTGCCTCCATTATCAGGGCAACGAGTAAGCCGCGCGCGAGAGGGAATTCGGTTTGACATGTATAGTACTCGGTCAAAGCAGAACCTTGACCGGACCAGAGGGTTAGATGAGGCCTAGAGACCCAATATAAGAATGGCCTGATGACGCACAAGAGTAGAAACAAATATACGCCATATTGTAAGATTTGAGGTTTTCACAGCGGTGAGTATGACGATTTGTGTCTTCTGGATTGTTGTGCTGTGGAGACTGGTCGATGTTTACTAACGTTTCAGAGGTCATATTACCTCTGGCATCAGGGAAAGGAATATGTCGCCCTGATGACGGAGGCAGTATGACCTCTGACACGTTGGTTAACATCGACCAGACTACACAGCGCAACAACCCAGAAGACAGAAATCTTCAGGCCCATATTGTTTATACTGACTTTTTTGATGGTAATTACATTAATACTGACTACCAATAGCAAAGTTCAAAGGTTTATGAACGTATTTGTTATGTTTAATTCTCGAGCATGCGTTGAATAATAAGCAAGTGCATTAACGACACAGTCGGTAGGAAAACCTTGCTTCCACTCCGGCAACTGACTGAAGTAGTTCTGCCACCCGCTCGCTTCCTTCTAACAGACAAAGTTAGAATTTAATTCTAATCCTAGTTAGTAAAAGTTGGCGTTTGTTAAGCAACAGTAAGAGATCTAAGGTTTTCCTGTTCTGAATAATTAACTGGTGTTAGTTTTGCATTAGGGAGTACAGATTGACAAGCAAATTCAGCATGCTTACGTCGGTGAGGCCCCTGCGGTATACTGTCTCCTGCAGTTAACACCAGAGAGGGTTGTCTCTGTGGTTACTTGGTGACTGACAATCCTGACCGTAGTGAAAGGGTCTAACTGTAGTTTCAGTGACAGGGGGAGTGTTTAGTAGACGTAGCCTTGTGGCTGTGAACACGGTGCTCGGCTAGGCACTCGATAAGCAAAGCTCCATATCAGACCAGAAGGTTATGACTATGCTACTTACGAGCACTTTAATATACATATTAGAAGTACAACAGGAAATCAACCAAGTTTCGATTAGTGATTAATATTAGACTATATATTGCACCCAAAAAGAGCTGAACATTTTCTGGGGCAAATTCTCGTATTTACTTTTCAGTCACACTGGACCTGTAACACAGAGACTGAGCACCAAACATGTCAAATTCAAGCGAAGACGTGGACAAAAGGATAATTGAAGAAACCGAAGACTTGTTCCATAATACGAAATACACATTACACCTAAAACATTGACTGCCAGATGAATGTATTTCTTGTAAATCATTTCAGAGAAATAAGAATACTTTCAGTAATTGTTTGATACATGTTCAATGTGAATCGGAACTATACCTTTAGTACAGTACAACACAGCCGATATTTACTTACAATAAGGACGCCTTGAGGTAGAGGTGGGGCACGGAAAATTATGGTATCGCTACCCCCTTCCCCCCCACTCGCTGTCTTCACACGCCTCGTCAGTTCGCGGACGAAGTACACGGTATCTGGACGTGTAGGGTAGCTGCGAATATGCTGAATGAGCAGTCACGAACCGAACAAAGCGGTCTTCGATTTTCGCGTTTCAAGGAGGGGGAGGGGGTATGAGCGAGGTGTTAACAACACACACACACCGTAAAAGCTAGCATGTTATGAAATGTCATAAACGGCCTTGGGCTTGAACGGGTTCTTGGCACGAAGTCAGCATCGTAAAAGACAGAAGATTTTAAAAACGTAGACTGAATATACGTATATATGCCTTCTGGGTATTGAAATAAATGCATACGTTTAAGTATAATTTTAGGCGTATTTATTTTCGAAGAAGAAATTGGTTTGTTGCTTATAGAATGCTGAGTACTAAATGGTTTCGAAGCATTTAAATATATATTTGCGTCCCAAAGTGTTGGTAGTGAAGTTTCTACAGGCTTGCAGTTAGGAACCTGATTGTTCCTCCTTTTCTTTGGGTTTTGGAAGCTGGAATTCAGTGTACAACTTCGGGTTTCGGGGATAAGCCACATCGAGGTTTAATACTATTCACGGTTTCGGCAAGAATTGCAGTTTCCTCGATCAGGATAAAGTATTTTACCCCAAAGATGACATCTGGAATGTTGCACTATTACACGTTCCGACTACATTTAGTCTGGAAGTATTCATTTCAAATACAAATTTTGATATTATGAACGAAAAGTTGTACTAAAAGCTGTACAGAACGAAGGGACACAAAGAATACATTAAGTTTATCACGCAAGTCCTACAAACTCAAATTGTCTTACAATAACAACGGTTCTAACAGTCGATAACTCCATGGACCAGAATTCTTCTTCTTCAGAAGCTCACAGTCATTAAGGTAGTCAAGAAATTACAGCCTTTTATGGGATACAAACTTCATTATTGTGTTTACAACAGGCCGAAATCCGGGAGCTGTGTAACATGCTGTTCTGTTACAGCGAGGAGTTGCCGGCCCCCTGTCCAACACCCTAGCTGGAGAACCATTTCTTATCGGCTGTCAGCGACTGCTTATACATTATATTAGCAGCTACTCTCACATCTGGAGGCTGCCATGCCTTGTCGACAAGGGACCCTCTCAACACATTGATAAGGAAATAATGTTTCATACAGAATGTGCGGGAAAATTTATGGTCTCTCTTCAGTTGTCTAACTTCAGTGGTTTCCTTACCATCTCAAACTAAATGTCAGATGAAGGTTTCTCGAGCGAAACATTTTGATTTATTTATAAAAAAAATCTTAAAGAAACGCGAATATTTTTTCATTAATTTTTCATTAAGAAAGGAAATCTCAACATCCTACATCATGTGGTTTTAGTGCCATTAAAACCGAAAGAAATTCTCACTGCCATCATGTTAACATTAATATGCTAAAAGTCCAAATAGTTTTAAAAAAAATGTATACAGATAATGCTGGTCCTATTTAACACCCACGTTAGATTGGCTATTTCACTGTTCCAACACTGACGTATGTAATGGTTTAGTTTATTAAAATGTATTTATTTTATCCATTTAATGTGTGTATACATAATTTTCGGCACTCTGTTGGAAGAAAATACTATAATTACATCAAACTATAATCATTACAAATAATTATCAGTACACCACGCTATCCCAAGAAAACTGTGAGGCATACACATTCAAGGAATTATGAGAATGAGATTTCAGGTTCTCACGGCGACGTATATGAAGATGGCTGTTTTCTGGGTTGTTGCGCCGTGTAGTCTTGTAGACTACGTCTGAAAAGTGCTTGATAAGGGCAATCGCGCAGACGATGGAGGCAGCAAGCACCTCTGCGATATCCGTAAATTTCCACCACATTACCCAGCGCAACACCCCAGAAGACAATCATCTTCAACTGTCAACATATGTGGCAGTCAAGGCTTACCCTACCGTGGATTAAATAAAACATGTTCCAAAATCGAATTTCTTAACGGTCTCATTTAAACCTATAAATCAATACTCTAGGCAAGACGGCAGAGAAAGGGACTGAAGCAGTAGGGTTTAACTTTGTTGATGGCCTTAGGAAAAGCAGCGTGCTTCCATTTTGAATTATGAATGCAGTCCACAGCCACTGCAAAGTGAGTTTGACACCTCTGTCCTATACGTTCCCTCTTCAGTAAGTGGCAACACAGGAACAGACGCCACTACCACTTCACTTGTTCCAGCTTCTCCTTGGCAACAAGATCAAAAGTTGACGTAACCCAGAGCCACGTGAGACATGACAACTCCAGCGCTTCAGACAAACAGCGGCTTACGTCCAACTTCGCAACCTCACAGCACTTCATTTTCTGCTATTAACTTCTGAACATCAGAGTCGCCAATATCAACTATTTGAATACAGCTCTTAAATTCAATCAAAATGGTCGCGTAAAAAGTATTAGAGAAAATATCATTATCAACTATAAAAATAATAATTCAATTCATTTATTCAATTCAATTCAATTCATTTATTAGAGTGCTTTGAAACAGCCAAAAGAGGCCAATAACAGCCAAACACTAACAATTAATATTTATTGTATAGCAATACAAAAACAAACAAACAAACAATGAACTAAATATATAAATGTACAATATAATAATGATAATATATCAATTAATTAATTTATTACAAAATAATTAACAGTAAATTGGCTAAACAGTATGCCTAAAGTGAAACATTAAAATACAAAAAAAAAAAAACAACTAATTATTCAATTCATTTATTAGAGTGCTTGGCAACAGCCAAAAGAGGCCAATAACAGCCACGCACTAAAAATAACAATACAAAAACAAACAAACTGCGATTTGTCGCTTTCACCCAAACACGTTCGTTGAATGGTCCTTGTGATGGTATTTTATGTCAGTAATTAAGAAAGTATAAAGATTGGGTGACCTATAATAACAATATTTTAGTACAAAACTTTATATAATTCGTCAAATAGTGGCTGAGACAATAACACGACACCATTTTTCTTTATAAAATATGAAAAAGAGACAAATTTGTTTTTGTTATCAGGTTCATAATCCAACCATTTTTCTTAGTAGACTTGGTCACATTTGAACTGTGCAGAAACTTCGAATGTACATTAGTAGGTATATTTTGCATGCGCCCACAGCAAAAAGTAAATACTTGAGAATATTTGCGTAAGGCACAAGGCACGCTTAAAATGTATTCTCGTGGATTCTATATAAAATCCCTTGAATGCTTTTACTATAAATTACTACTTCTTCGTCCGATATGCTTTCATGGAGACAAGTGAATGTCGAGTGACAGGTAAAATAAAAGTATTCACTCAATTAGTATCAGTAACTGAACTTAACAGCTGGTAATTGAGATTGTCTGAAATGTGCTCACGTGTAGCTAACTGCAAATGCCAGAATATAATGAAGTGTCCACCCGACTGTGTTATGTTTAAAACAAAAACAAAAAAAAAAGTTTTCAGTCAATACACAGTGTAATTATTGCTACTGTATATTTCGATACTCCAGTGAGAAACGTTTTCTCATTCACAGAAAAAACCGCACAAAGCAACAGAATTAATCCAGTGGTACGCGCTGCTGGCACCGAGGTGGATCAATATCCTGAATAGAATATTTGGTTTACAATTCATATTTTTCTCCAACCTTCCTATCAGGATTGTGTTTTGTTAACATTTCGAGCTTGCAAATTTGTGTGGTGCTGTGGATTCGCAATTCCGGAGGTTGCCGGTTCCGGTCTGGCCATACTAGAAACTGTCCTCAGCCCTGGTTTTAGAGCTCTACTCAGCGTCTGCAGACAATGACGAGAATTGTAGCAGTCTCCATTATAGAAACTCTGTCCTGAAAATATCGTACTTATTTATCCGCAAAGAAGTTATTTATTTAGTTTCGTTCGTAAACGCCGAAAAGTCGTCAACTTGTTACAAAACGTGACCACTGGACCCGGATACTTCTTGTTTTGTAAAACACTGGTTTGATATAGGCTGAGTTGACCCAACGGCCAACCCCATAGCTGATAACATTCCTGAGAAGCTTATTCAACATACTTGCAGCTTCCCTGCACAAATGAGTCCTTTACATGAACGATTTTCTGTATTATCCTTACGGTTGCTACATCTAGTGAACAATCACACAACGTGATAAAGACTAATTATAACTTTAATGACAATCATATTAAAATTCATTCCAAGTTCTTCAATTAAATAAATTAAATCACAAAATAACATCTGACTATGCTTTTTAAACAAATAAACACTAATATTTTCGTTACCTAGTATATAAAAATGTATATTTGCGAAACAATTTACACCACATACAGCCAGAAATAAGAATTGCTTATGTTCGGTCAATCATTCACCATATAAAATATCTTAATAGAGGTTGTAGGAGATCTGAGAGAAATGCTTGGACTTAAGAGAGAAGGGAAGAGTAATCAATAAAATAATCGAGTGAATCGTATAAAACGAGCTTCGCAATTCGTATATTTTATAAAAAAATATTATGAGCCTGACTGTATCAAGGAAGATAAGATGGAGTGATACAGCAAGTATGTGTCAGTTACACATTACACAAAATTTTGGTCGGAAAACCTGACAAAAAGACACCATATGTGAGACCCAGCTATAAAGGAGAGTGTAACGATGATTTTAAAGGGTTTAGTCTGAATTAATCCGGAACTGTGTACGATACGCTGGTGGGGTTGCGATCGTTATAAAATTTCTTGACCAGAAGTTCGATTATCAGCGTATTAGGGGCTGATTTCCACGAAATTAAATTTTAAGCTAAACTAAAAGCTAACGTTACTTGACAATGGTTAGAGCTTCCCGAACACGTGCCTTCATACTCAATCTGCATTACCTCATTACACAGTGGATTCCAACTGAAGAAACCAACTACAACAGCATTTGTTAACTTTTGGTTACAAATATAACAGTCGGTGTACTATTGACTTGTTAGGTACTTCACTGTCAGCAAAAGCATTGCTAAATGCTTAAAAACAACAGAAAACTATTTCGATGCGCAGTAATGTTCTATTCTGAATATACTCTGTGCTTGCCAATACACCATGTTAGCACCTGCAAAGCTTCTGCGCAATTAACTCGAGCAGCGGCCTGTTAACAAAGGTGACCTTCCTTGACTCTCGAATGTCAAGGAAGAGGCTGGGAGATACTAACAGACGCAGTTCGTGAATGTCGCTGGGTTTCGTTTTAAATGGTACATTCTATAATGCCGCATATGTATTTCGACATTCGGATTGAGGTTTGTAAGGCAATTTGCCTGCCTAGTTATGTAATTGTTTGTTAGTTTTCCCTCCTGTTTGCAAACATTTGCGAGCCCATTTTTCAACTGTGAGACACTTTAACATGAAGTGACATAAGCCTGTGTTGGTTCGTGTGAAGACACAGAATACCGAAAGGATGGAGTTGGCATTGGCAACATTTCTCCGCTCGCGTCGGGTTTGAAATTGGAATGGAAACGGGTTTGAATACAGAACAGGTAAATGGGGCGGGGGGCTTATATAGAAGCCGGTTTCTCATGGATATGCATACATGGATCGGATATTCAATACAGACTCGACTAGAATGTCACGTATGACACGGAGCTTCTGGGTCGGTAAAACTGAGTTCTGTTTCATCAAAATCCAATTCAACTGAAATTTGTACTCGCTACCAATACATAACTACATGAACAATGTACGTTACATATTACATAGCGTGTCCACAATGTAACTTGTAAATGATAAGAAATTATTTTGGGCTCGACTCCATCAAAGCTACGAAGACATATTTTCAGTTTTTCTCGCGCTATATTGGTAATTTTCTGTAAGATAATTGTAGAGGATCGTAGTTTAAGGACCTACTCGTTCTAACTTTACTTTAACAAAAATAAACATCTATTCCTTCAAATTATGATAGTCTTGCACGCAAAATGTAACAGGGAAACCTTGTTTACATCTCTTTTCATGCAGTCAGCCTCTATGAAGTAATAGCTGATAAAGGATTTGTAAAACACATTATTTTGACAAGTAGTTAAAAGCAAATGACTACAAAGTGTAAACTGTCGAGAAAGTAGTAGAATATAATACGAGTACATTTTCTGAAGCAAATGGTGTCTTCACATTAAAGTTCGAATATAGGGGATAGTGATAAATTGTAGAGATTATGCATCACAATTTCTTCAGAAATGTATTGCTTAAGTTTATTTTGATATGCATGTTTATAAGTGTGGTAAGTGTGTCTATAATGCATATGGACGGCCTATACTATGTTGTTATACGTTAAAAATTAATGTCATATTAGCGATCTTAACGTCTAGCATTAAGTAGTTTGACGGAGAAATCCCAAAACGCGAGATCTCAGTGAAAAACTTAGACAAATTGACTTCATTAGAATTCACCGAAAATAAAGTTAGCTGTTTCTATGTTGCTGTACGTTACCGCTCCCTGATATAGAAATAACTACTAGAAGCATGGTGCTACCGTATGCAATAATTTTAAGAAAAGGAACTCGAATTGTTAAGCGTGTGTGGGTGTGTGTAGTTTCGTTTTCAGAGTAAATAATATTTTTTTCCTAATACCACCAACCAACAGGTCTTTCTAACAGAGATGAAATGAGTTTCTCTGTAGACAGGAAAATGATGGATTTTTAAATATCGTATTTCAGAGATTTTAAGACGAAATTTTTAAAATTTTAAAATTTAGGGTGCATCTCTCATGTGATGGCGTCTTAAAATGAAGGAAATATGATATATTTATATTAGCTTCCTGATAGTGATGAAGAGATCGGTACAATTAATTGAAGAATCCTGACGATTCCTTTTTCAACCCCTAACAACAAATCCAAAGAAAATTATGAGAATTATTAGAATAATTTCGCTTAACGATTTCTCTTTTAACATACTACATTGCATTCTTCTTACACAGCTGAGAAATATACAGTATGAAATTGGTAGTCAATAAACATGTAATTACTTTGATGGTTTAAGTAGCTCTCTCCACGAAGAACTGATTCGAGGTGGCCTGTTTTTAAATTACAGGGAAAATACGATAACAGGAAACTGTCTATGGAAGAAATCCAGTAAACTTAATTAATTGGAGCTTTGGAAATTGGGTTTTATACTAAATAGTGTCAACGTACACTATTACTTGTTCAGAAGTTTTGTTCTTTGCAATGAAGACACCGATGACGTGTAACGTTCTTCCATATTATTTTAATTTATAATCGAAAAATTTCTGCTCTTATAGCTCATAAACTGCTTTCATAATGTCATGTACCATGGCCTTATTTTTGGGAATAAAGAAAACTTAATGTTCTCAAACTACTAACAATATAACAGTTTCTATGCGGCCGTTATAAATAGGAACATTAAACTTCTTGGGATTTTACACGGAACATGTCATAATATATTCAAGATATATTCCTTGGACGGGTTCCGGAAACAAAAACAAAAAAAAAATTGAGAGCATTTGATACCGAATGGGAAAGAACTCAATCCTCATGATTACACTGTTTAGCCTACAAATTTCAAAATGTAGACTATAATTGCTAACACACATTCGCGTAAGTAAACAAAACATAACATCGCTTACAGAGTAAACCGGATTTCATGTAGTAACAAAAACATATTTAATTCAACAGTTCCCAGTACATGTGGAAAACTTTCAAAGAGACTGATTAATGAATGAACTGAAAAAGTGTGGAGTAAATTGCAACAACAGAAGCTGTATGTGCTCTTTTGTTACTGGTCATCGTCTGAGGGAGAGTTAACTGGATTGGACAGTAGAATGCGCTTTAAAAAAATTTAACGTATATAATCTCGGTGCCAGACATGACTTACATTGATTATAAATTGAAACAAGCAGATTATAATATTTTAAAATCCACATTAATTTGGCAGAAAGAGCTTTCAGATTTATCCTTGAGAAACTGGCATTCTCTTGAATCAGTAAAGAAATAATCCGCAGACGTTCATTAAAATTTTATCAAGAGCCTGCCACCCGGACACTATACAGAATCATATAAATTCAATTAACACCTTCAACCCTATAACGATAAAATATATTTTAATATTACCCTCCGAAAAGCCTGGGTTTCCAAAATGATTTTTCTCTTTAAGTTTTCCAGCTAAACGTTTGAGAGAATGTATCTCGCCCATGCATACTAATGTCCGGCAAATATTATCTTCCCTGATGTGATCGCCTTATTGATATCCTGTGAACAGTACAAATTACGAAACTTCTAATGCGCGCGTTTCTAAATTTTAGCTAACTTAACTGCACTGAATATATACAAAACCGGGTTGTTCATAATATAGACCTATAAGGAATGCACAGTAGAGTTACTCAAACCAGAAAGGCAGAATTTAAAATCCAGGAAACAAAAGGAAACAGGGCACTGAATTCTGTTTCGTTCTGTCCAGTTTTTACAGCATTAACCTTATAAACAATTTTCGAAGACGCATTCAATAGCATTGAAGTTTAAGGCATATTTCTTCAGTATTTTGCTTCTAATTCCAAGTTACAGCAACCGATTATCTTGTTTTCATTCAACAACGACTGAACTAAATTTTTAAACAGCTGAAATAAAATCAAAGAAAGGAATCATTACATAAGAATGATACTTCTTATTTAAGTGGTATATTCGGGAAAAAGTTTGTAAATTACATTTTGGTAGGAGTTTTCATACAGGTACGGAATTTCACTTGTTATTATTCATATCATTTAAATAGTAAAAAAGCCAAAATATTTTACGTACGTCTCTTATAAAAATGTATAAAAAGTTAAAGGATTTGCAACACTGTAATATTTTGTTTAAATATTATAACTGACACAAATACAAATGTAAGGTACAGAACTATGTGCTTTTCCTCTTTGTGAGAAACCGCATTTTGATCGATACATCGCCTGAACTTTGCTATTATTCTCTTGTGTTCTCAGAGTTACGGGTTTCTTGAAAGCCCCATTGTTATTGCACATGTATTACAGACTGAATTCTAACAAACCAACATTCGGTTCTGAAATCCATTGTCCATTTAATAAATCCATGTAAATACTTAAGGCAAATGGGGGTAAGCTGTATTAATGCATTATAGATACAAGCATTTTAGAAAAGACGTAGATGTGTACACAATATGATTCGATGAACATTCTTTGACATACTATATATAGTAAAGAGTGTTAAACTAATGAACAGATGTAAAACGCCTGTATTAATGGACAGCAACTTTACTGCACCGGTAAAAATGTGTTACGAGATTTTTCAACTGAGACAAATTAAAAAAATGACGAGACTTGTTTTATATGCTAAGGATCCTAGATTACCTTAAAATGATTTCTCTTCCAGCGTATTTATTGCAATGAAACAAAACAGACTCATCTCGGTTTTAAGTGTTCAGTGAGTGTCATGGTTCGGGAATTTAACAGTATCGCCCAGTTGTATTCATGTGTTGTGATGGTGTATCGTTATCAAGAGCAAAGTATTCTAAGAGATTAAACTCGGGATTGTTGCTCAGTGTTGTACTGTATCATCGGACATTACAAAAATCTACCCCAGCGGGAACCACGTGGCGGCCTACCTAGCCACTTGGTGGAAAATCATTATTGTTAATATATACAGATAATTCACAGGCAAATAACAGACAATAACTTGTGCTTCTTAATATTTTTGATCAAGAAAAAAAGCAAAACTGTCCTGTGTTTTTGCACCACGTATGAAGGAATGAGGGCAAAGTTCGACATATTCTGGAAGTAGGCACTAGATGGAGGTGTGTGATACGGTTTATGATGCAGCTGATTTACCCCAGGAAAATAAGTCCAGGTACTGATTAGATAAATGCAAAAGCAACAGAAATTCATGGAGTTAATCAGGCATATGTAGTGACTGACAAAGTCACACAGCAATGACACAGAGTAATTTGGTTTCGTTGAGTATACAATATAAACTGACATATTAGCATGTAACATAAAACCTCGTAATTAAGTCTGATATATATGGAAACAATTTGCAATAAATGCACAGCTTCCTCGGCGATGCCGTCTTGGAGGAGCTTAGTAAAATCATGTTGCAACACGATATGAATCGGTTTTCTCATAAAGTGGCGGGACGCTTCTCGAATACGCGACTCTTCAGATAAAATCACAAATAAATAGCCGAGGGACGTGAAATCATGAGATCCTGGTGAGATGAGAAGACGCGGAAAATTTCGCGCAAATTCTTCTTACCAGACGACAGCCATCTTAAGACTCACCACCTTGAAAACCTCAAATTCTTCATACCACCTCGCCATGTTACTGGCACTACATTGTATCATGTAACTGATCCAAACAACCTATCCTACAGGCCCTTCACAGCTATAGCCATTAAAAAATCTTTGTTGCATAGAACTCAACATAAAAACGACAGTCTTCTCTGCTGGACTCTGTATAAACGTATGCTTAGTTTAGTTAGAAAAATATTCTAGTTGAAAATAACAATGTTGTTGTTTTATAGCTCAGAGTCTACATGCAACATTCCCCCCCCCCCCCT
>NW_019059784.1:172878-198976 GCF_000696155.1 Zootermopsis nevadensis | reverse complement strand
CCCCCCCCCCCCTGTTATTTCATCAACAAGTTATTCAACGAGTGAAGAATCCCGTCCTCAGCCTGACACTAATGCCTCCCCTCCATAAAGACACAAATTATGATTATTTGTAGATCACTTTGGACTTAAGTTTTTCAGTAAGGGTTGACCAAAACTGAAATTCTCAGACTTATTAAAATATATTGCAATATGTCGAACAACGAAATCTCAATCAGTTTATGAACCTAAACATGAACTGAATTAAATTTACAACATAGACTGTTTGCAAAGACTTAAACTTCCCGAAGCAGGTCTAGTCGTCTTCGGAAAATTTCTGATTCTAACCTCGACCGGGAGAACAGCTATCTTAATTGCGTATTTATCTAAACATAGATATTTAATTATGTAAACAACTGTAAGCCAAAAATTAAGACTGCACTGTTATAAAACATTACACATTATCAGTTTCCATCTTCTCTCCCTGTTTCTCCCTTTTCCTCTTCTCTTTTATTCTTTCTCACTCCTGCACGTTATTTCATTGAGGTTTGGACTTAACTCTTTAAAGCATAGCGGTAAGTGAATGTACCACCTGCTCTAACATAGAGTAAATCTGTATTTGCTTGCAGAGTGAATTTATGGTTTATGTATTGCTATGAGAATAAAATGATCTTTATAATGAAGAGGTGTTCTGTTTCCTTTAAGGCATAAACTGAATTCTTAAATACTATTCAAGCGAACGTCATTCTTCAAGGGTTAATGATTTATACAATATATTTCTCAAATTCCAGGAGAAAACAATGAAAGAAATATGTAAGAACAATTTCCGTTAAATTTATATTTTCTTTAAGTTTATCATGGGAAATTTTATATTTGTTTTCATCATATATTCGCGGGATTAGAAATATTTTCAAATAATGGCAGGAGTCCATTTAGAATCCTAGTTATGTTTTAGACAGGTTTCATTACAGATGTTTATATACGATATACAACAAAACCTCGCATATTGACGTAGTAAGCTACCCTTCAGAGAAGTAGCAGATACTGAATGAGTTAGTATGACTGTGAAACTTACTGTTATTGATCGCTCTGAATATAAGACATGTCGTGACAATACAAGTTCTCTCATGCAACAAATGATGCAATACTTCGAATAGTCACTTTCTCTAATGTTCTATTTATATTGCTAGAGGCAGTTGTCAAACGGTGTAGTTTGTTTACACTTCTAATAATTTATCCACAACACACAGAAACCTGCCCTCATCAGCTCAAGGAGGGAATTAAATAATACATTTCTACCAAAGGAAAAATTTTTTAATATTTTATAATTACTTAGCGTGAGTAAGGAAACATACACACTTATTTGCATGTCAACAAAAAATAAAATATTTCTGATCCTAGCTAAATTGTCATGTACTTCCAGAAGTTTATCTCTTGAGTTAAATATTTTATATGGCCAATCCGCCCAAATGGAACTAAATGAAGTGGTTTTGATCTGTTACATTAATTCAGTAAAACCGATGGAAATTCGTCTCATTTTACACATGAACATGTAACCAAAAACGTGTTGAATACAACTATCAGGTAAAAATATAAAAAAGAGGTTTCTTGTTTATATTAGGTACAAAGTCAAAGGAATTTTAGGAAGCAAGTAATAATGTACTCACCATTACATTTCAATTGAGCCTATTTATATATCTTGGTGTTTGAATAAAAACCTCTTTTTAATTAGGAATATAACTTCAAAGTAAATTAAAACTTACCCATTTATAAAGTAGCTATTCTATATGAGAGTGCTTTCATTTCCAATTTATGACAACAGTGATGTAATTCGTAAGTTATTTCAGAAATACTGAGCACGATACTAACGCGATATTTGAACAAAATTATCTGACACATAACACGGCGTGGATCCTATAACCACAGTAATTTTCAGGGGAAACAGCTGGCTGGAGACGGCTGTATTCTGTGCTGTTGCGCCATGTAGCGTGGTGGAAGCTTACTGATGTTTTAGACGTGCTTGCTGCCTCCATCATCATGGCGATGAGTAAGCGCCTTTAAAACGTCCATGAACTTACACCAGGCTACACGGCGCAATAACCGACAAAAGTCATTTTAAAGTAAATAAACCCATACAAAATTTCCGGCAGAATAATTGATATTCTACAAGACAAATCCAAATATTCAAAGACCTAATGAGAAGTAGTTTTAGTAGTTAGATGCAACCTGTCATCTACAGATCAGAGTCCTACGGTTAACGTCAGCAAATCATTCTGCCCTGAATCTATTTTTTCGTCACCGATTAAATAACTTTATTGCGGGGAGTGTTAAGTAGTCAAATTACTCGTTAAATTCTAACCTAAATGCAATCATTATACACGCAAAGTTGCAAAACTCCTACATAAATAACTGAGAGTTTTGAAAGTATTTTCAAATAGGTTTAAGCAGATAAACTACGTAAGTACATAAGCATCACTTTACTACTCACATCAGCCTAACATTCATGGAAGTCAAACGGAATAGTCGTAGTGACTAATTAAGAGGGCCGGCATTTCCATTAATTGTTTAATAACGTCTTAATGTTCACTGTATTGAAGAGGTGAGGTATGGCCATAAGGAATATATACAGCCCTTAAAAGGTAAAGGTGTAAAGTTCTGGCCACTTTACCATAATGGGAGTATCACCACTAAACGACACCATAAAAAGGAAATTGCCCTGAGAGCTAGCGTCATTAACAATGGTCGGCGTTATGTATTTTATTTCACTGACGTCCATTAATAAAATACAACACCCTACAAGTCTATACGATCTCTATCCCTGTCAAAACAAAATATATATTATTTTGTATGTTCTGGACTAATAATTTTACTTTCCGTTCGTTGCTGAGTCATCAAAGGTTGTTATACCGCTAAGTCCAGTGGTTTTGAAAAGCAGAATGTCTACTGTAAGATAAATAAATCGTAACCGATACATATGCATCTTAATGTTAAGAATAAATAATTTTATGGAATAAGAAGATGGAAACTGCGCTATCTACTTAAAACACTAAAGATTCAGAATGTTCAACACGTTTTAAAGCAACATTAAAATAAAAAATCTGAATAAAACTTAAACTTGGTGTTTTACTTCCAACTAATACACGCCTAAACCGCATCAAATACGTTTACATTTCTATTGAATCAAATCACAGCAGAATTCCGGTTATTGAATATTATTACTTTACTAGTCAATTGTGTATCAAATACAGCCGTTATTTAATTTGTATAATATCAATAAACATTTACAAACGAAGAAGAAAGACACGAATAAACTTAGTAAAATTTACAAGTCTGTAAGCACCTGACCTGAAGCAAATTTGTTCTTCTAGATACTGAACCTGCAAAATTCTGCACAAGCAATAAGATAAATTGCACTGCCAAGTTTGTATATTTGCCTTGACTCCACGAATGACGAACTGAAACTAATTAGGTTCTGTTACTCACCTGTCCTCGATGATAAATTTGTCTCCATCGTTTTCCACGCAAATCCCTTTTGTTTCGATGACACTTGTGTTGATTGTCAGAAGCTGGGGATATCCCGACTGAAACCAGCGCCCTGACCAGTTCAATGGGAACTTGCACATCTCTGTAAAGAAAGGAAGGAATAATTATATTCGACCCTTTAATACTTCGTGTCTACTAGCTGAAACATCACACTGCCTTGCTTAAAGAGTACCTATATTGCTGAGTATAGCTATTTTCTCGTTGTACTCCAATTATTTTACGGTATTAGTAAAGCATATTAATATATTTAACTCTCATTTTTCGGAAATTTATACAAAAGATTTGCGGATTTTGAACAACGAACATTACAAATTATCATGGCTATATAAGACTTATAAAATTCTTTTGTCTTATTTATTTTCATAATCTCAGCACAGGAAGGGTCAGATTTTTCTGTTTTGGCCAACTAACGTGTTAACAATTAAGACACTAAATAAGTCCCAGCCTGTTGACTTGCTAATCATGGAATGAAGATTATCCAAATTAAACTCTGAAGTACAGAAGACGTTACTGGCGATCCACAGAACTGAAATCTTAATCGTGCAAAAACGTTTACCACGCAAAGACAATGGACAGTCGATATCCCTCGGAAAAGTGTAGAATGGAGCATTTTGGTTACCCACATAAAAAACTACGTGTCACAATAGATGCTCTAGAATGTCATTTTCTGTGGAAAGAACTATTTATGTCGTGTCTGACTGCTATAGAAGAAATTTACCTCGATAGTTGCTTCCCTAGTTGCCTCTCAGTCTGTCCGGCCCAGTTAAGGTGACGCGATCAGACGTTCGTATTGACTGTTAAGAAAACATGCGTAGAGTATATCGTTATTATCAATGATCTCCCTGTCCTTTCTCACTGTTAACTACTTTATTAAACCTACTTGTACTGATGTTAGCTACTACTAACGTGCGCCACCGTACGCAGTACTATGATAAAGTAATCGAAATATCGGAGCGAAGCATGTGTTTCTTACCACATTCGTACCAACCCTCCCACCGCCAGTAACTCATTTAGCTACCAAGATAACCTGCATGTACATTACATGAACATAGCAAAACTAAAATATGAAACTAAAATATATGTGTGTTCACTTGAGTGAGTTACAAGCTCCCCGGATAATTCTTGAGATGAGGGGCCCAAAACTCTGAATGTGTCGTGTTCTTCTACTTGAGAAGTTGCCCCATGGGTGTCTTGTACAAGTTGTGGGCTATTATTTGCTTCTCCCATGTACCTGTCCTTTTACTGGACACCCATCTGGATAGCCGAGTGATCCTTTCAAAGACCACAAAAAACAAAGAATAAATAAAAGTGAAATGAATATCTTATGTTCGTAAGTACTTGTCATAATATATGACGCGGTATTAAAGAGCTGTGGGGCTTGGGATGTTGCTTCTGTGACATGTGACAATTTCTATTAAATCTGCCACATGGTAGTGCACAACACTTTAATATTATGAATTGAAATCCACTAAGTAAATTTATGAAACAAACATTTTCAGTGTTACCTAATCTTAAATATTTTCTACTCAACTGTAATCCATACTTAGCGGACGCCTGCACAGAAAATGCAAACTATGTTCAATAAGAAATACATTAAACTTAATGAGCAAATAATTTCTTCAATGAACGAGTAAAAACCGAACAGGTTTCTTCTTTCGACAAACATTATAATTTGATGAACACAATGGCACTATGACATTAAACATTTTATATACATAGAAGTTGCGATATTACGTTTCTATTAAGGTTATGAAGTTCTACATTCACTCTTGTTTACTTTAAAATTAATAACCCCTGGCTTATGAACGTCATCACAATACTAGCTCAACATATGAAACGAATAGACGAGCAGACCTCGATATGGCAGGGTCATCATCTATTGCTGCCATAAACCGAATTAAGCATAGGCTACCGCTTGCGACTGAATTTAATGGTAGCACTTAGAAACATTACAACGACATTTTGCTACTGTTAACATAATTCCTGGTTACAGGAAGGATACAAAAGGAGTTCATCACATGTTAAAAGTGTTTCAAAACCGCCGTGTTCTAGTGACTGACAGCACGCTGGGAATTAATTTACATACATAGGCGTATGTATTTACAATATGTGCACGAATGCACGTAAACAAGCGTGTCTGTTATAGCGAAGAGAATGTAAAATGAATACAAGTACTAATTGTACTGATTAATTATTTTGCACTAAAATCTGAGGGACTGCTAAATCAAATACCGCCACAGGTCCTGAACTAGTACCGATAATTCATCTGCCGTATCGAGCATCGAGATTGCACTAATTTCAGACAAACAGTGCTGGACAGGATCACGTCCGACACAAACGCGTCTTTACAGAGGATCGCGTGTCCGCTTTCTGGAAAATGGTCGTAAGCACCTTAGAAATTTCGTTCGATTGATACAATACCACACGACTTGATATCAAAGAAGATAGCCATCTTCATTCACTTGTCACTTACACAGACACTTTCCTTAACGTCCATCTTAATAATTCCCACACAACTCCTTCAAAGTCTTTAAAATGATCCTTTTTCAACAGGTTTTGCCCAAAAAATTTATATCCGCATTTCTGGTCTCGCCCCTCCCAGCCACGTGACGAGTGAATAATAACTTCCTAGATCTATAGTCATAATAAAATAGATCTTAAGATACAAAGATAAAGAGGATATGACGTTCCAATAACATGCATAAAATTAAAATTATCTTGTTTGTACAGTTAACGGAAATAATTTAGTACGCTGATACATAGATGCTAGATTTTTCATTCAAACGCGTTTCATAAAAACAAAAACATGTGATAAAATAGTAACAGTTCTAATATTTATTATGAATCTTTCAAAATATTTCGGGCATACTGATTACTTCGATGATATTTCATTGTTGTCATTTCTAGTTTTTCTTTCTTCTTTATCTTCAATACGTTTATGGTCCATCTTTCTATGATAGTTCTGATGACACATTTTGCTGGTCTCAACTACAGGATTCACAATTGCAATATATTTACAAATCTGAATTTCAAAAATTCTTACTCTTAATAAATATTCTAGAATTACATATGCCATAAGAATCCTTCAAACTGAACGTTGTATCAAGCAGTGTGTTATATTTAAAACACATTCTTAATTATTACACATAAACCCCTTCACGCACACAGAATGTCGAAACCAGACGTAATACTGAATTCATGCAGACATATGCCGTTGTTGCACTCTTGGAATCGGCACGGCCGTAATTTGAGCTGATTCTCGCTCAATGAGCACTTGTTACAGATAAACACATAATATGTCCGGAAATGTTGTTACCAGTCGGTATAATGTTGTCTTGTTCGTTATTTCTTTATCGAGAAACACAATAATAAATGCTCCACAAACGACAATAAAACATGTCGATGCTAAGTAATGCTAGAGACCGAATAAATGTTCTGCTCGTGAATAAAACGTGTTTGCAGTTTTCCAGCTTTTGAGCTGCTGGCGTGAGCAGTGGCCTAGCGACATCGGTGATCTTGACTTCACCGTCATGGGAGAGGTTGAGGATCGGAGGAGGGTCTTCTTCTGATTACTTTTCTGACTTGTTTTAAAGGGTACACCTTCTGCATACAATTCTTGAGCGGGCGTGAGTATTTGAAGTCAACCATAATAAAAACAAACACAAATTTTGGGTATTATTATTACTATTACTGTTTTCTTAGGTGGATCAGTTTCTTTTATTTATATTTCTTAATTTATTTTTCTTTGTGTATAATATTGTTTCTATTTTGAGCTTGCCTTTATTTGGCTGTTACATTTAATACTGTACATGTATATTTTTAGTTAATCTGTTTGTGTAATATTTATCATTAGTATTTCATTATTATTTCATTATTATTGTATGTATTATCAGTGTTTGTCCTGTTATTGGCTTCTTGCTGTTAGCACTCACTTAAATAAATGAATTGAATTGTATTCTCAACTTTTAATTGGCTTCTTGCCTTACTGTGATCGATTCTTCAAACTTTTAAAAATCTCAAGCTTTGTTGGGGAACCGTGAGGTCATAAATAGAGTGCTGTTATTCACACCAAAAGCTTTAACTTTGTAACACGCATAAATATTATCGCAGTTCTTTATAATTTTGGTAAAGAAATATTTAATTCAGTTCTGCAGCTTCTCAGCCAACATAGACATGAAAAACATCCACGATTCTGCTTGAAAATCTAACCTCGCGGTCGATAGATTAACATTTATTCAGATAATAATCTCGCATGAGCAGTGAAAATTAGTTACAAACGTATAATTATTTCACGTATAAGTAAATAGGTTGCTAAATCTACTGATACGTGGCAGATTCATGAGTAAATAACAATGTTTTATTAAGCTACATGCTAAATGAAGTCAACATCATTGGCATATTTCGTACAAAAGTCAAACACTATGGAAAGGGTGTACACTGAACGTACACCTACTTCCTGTAAGCCAGTACTGGACAAATGCCCACTGGACATACTCACGAAAACATTTGTGTAGTTCAAAATGTGGTTAATTATCTATCAAATATTTGCGGTGGCTAATACTATTTTACAGACATACAAAATTCATGTTTGTGTCATTTCTTAACCAACAACACTTCGCCTCTTCCTAATGTTTTGGATCTAAAAAATTTAATTCAATCGAAAGGAAATGTAATGCACCCATATACGTCTTAATGTGTATTTGTCAGTAAAGAACTCGAAACAATAACCTACGACGCAACACTATATATATATATATATATATATATTGATTTCCATCCCATGAGTTCAGAAAAATTTGTGTTATACCACGCATGCATTTCTATTATATTTACAATAAATAAACACGGGCATATTATACATTTGCAAAGAACATTTTATAAAACAATTATACTCCGTTGGAGTACCTTTTCGCTCTAACTTTAGAATCCCGTCACACGTGGCACACAAATGCTAAATTTCCTGTGGGATCCACAGTGTTTTTGTAAGCATTCTGTGACCATAAACTGACGACAAGGAAAGTATCGGATAGAATCACTGGACATATCTGATGTGATTACAATTATAATAACGTTTGGGAAGTGTAAAATCCTAAACCGTATAATTTATTTTAGTTACTCCCGGATTTTTATTGGACCATTTATGTCGCTTCTATTTTGATCTGCGAAATCGCTTGTGTTTCGTTCGATTGCGGTTACGAATAGCACGGCTCGTTTGTTTTGCAACTAGTTGCTGCGGTTTTGAACAGCGCCCATTGATGTTGCTTTGTTCGAACTTCAAAACGTGCGTGAGAGGTAGCAGCAAATGGAAATCTATGAACGATATAGTGCTTGAACTGAAACTCCGAACCAATGTGTCAGAAAGGCATGTTAATTTCCTATGTGTGAATTATCGTGACAAATTTGTGGTCTTAAGATCTATGGCGCGTAAGTTATAAAATTTCAAAATGCTCCGCTGCATAAAGCAGGTCATCTTCGTATTAAATACAGCAATTAATTTAAAATGTAGATGAATGGTTCTCCTAATGTACATAAACTAGAAGCCCAAATTAAACCACGTTCCTATAAAACAATTAAAAACATATTGATTGAATCTCAAGGATATCAGGGTAGAAAGAGATACGTCATTGTAGAACAGATAATTGATGTGCATTTACGTAACTTGGAATCAAATTAATCTAAAGAAAACAACGACTACAGAATTATTTCATCTGTGAAAATTATTGTGACATTAGTCACCGTGCATTTGTTTATTATATTTGATAAGATCAGTGACTGTATCAGAGGTGACCTGAATTAGCACACTGGCAATGGGTCATAACATTTCTCGCGTTTATTATGATATATAATTCCGTGGATCTACGCCTCACTTCAGTAGAACTCAGAAGACCAAAGTCGACCCTATCAGTCTACATTCTCCCCTTGTGGCGATGACCAAGTTTCACACAAGGACAAAACAACAAATAAAACATTTTTTGTATATGTCAGTCTTTTTTCTTTTGAGGACTGAAAGAACCTTGTCATAAAACACCATACACTGACATTTTACGACAAGAAATCAAGCAATCAAAACAAAACGTAAAATGTATTCGATTACTTTTTGTGTGTGTTTGTCATGGTGGCCATTAGACGTACGTACGGAATGTTTTTTAGCATTGTTTATTGTTACTATCGCAAATCTGGCTACTTACGAAATTTAAAATGTGTAAAAGGATGCTTTCATGCAAACTGCACACTGTAATCTATTTTACAGGACACTACTGTAACACCTAACTGGCACGTTAGCTCACACCTTTCTGCGCTGAAGCATGGGGTTAAACATTACCTTTACATGTTAGCTCCTGATTACAGGTTAACACGTTTGGTTTTCAGTATTGTACACATCAAACTGGCAACTGTGTCAACGTTGCATGTGGCTTGTTCATATTTTCGCGTTAAAATTGTAAGAGTAATTTCAATCTGTTTGCGAGATTTGGTTTTCAGAACACACCCGGACTGCTGGGATCAATATTTAATCTCGGGGATTAAAGCACCGAGTTCAAAACCCGTCTGTGACACTGGAGTGGGTGTGGCATGACTACACTTCATTACCCAAGCACAATGCACATAATGACGGTCATCACTGCATTGACAGTGCAATTCCCTATGGTTCTGTCACAGAGTCCACTATTCGAGGCAAACCCAAACATGTCATATAATTGTCATTCCACAATTTAAAAGGTTCGATTTAGAAACTGTAACGACAGAATTACGAGATCAGAGTTGCACAAAAATTCTAAAACGCATAGACCCCAGTATGTGAACATCCCATAATTCATAATAAACAGACTTTAAAATGGTCTTATGGCTGACAGAAACATGTAGCACAAATCGGTAATGGTAGGGAACTTCGTCAAAATGTATCACATATATTGGAACTGTGAACTCGTCTCTTTAATTGAATAAATTTAATTACTGAACCTTCTAAAACCGAAGCGCGCCTATGCAATCATATGAAGTTGAATTTGTGGTTTACGCGTTTGTTCGCTTATAGCCCGGGAACGGATATACCGATTTTTACCAAACTTGGCTTGCTTCTTTCTTGAGCCCAGGTGGAGATCATGTCAGGGTGAAAACGCCTTAGTTCAATTTACACTGAGTGCGGGTCCCGTAGCAAGAAAGATACTGAAGTTAATTAATTCTGATTAACTTTAACGTTGTACAGGCTATGACGTTTCGGGAAACCTGTGGAAGTTCTAGGAGCACAAGTACAAATTTACTCAGACTTTTAAGTAAAATTACTCTTAAAATAAAATAATTGATAAATCCTAATATCCCAACACAATTTACTCTAGGTCTAACAGGTTTAAATAGGTCAGACATCGTTGGCCTTGACAATAGTGGCAAATAAGACGTATTTTTAATTTTTTTATAATTTAAATTAATACGGAAAATAAGTGTAAGAACTTTAAACGCCTAAAATCCCTTTCTGAATTAAAAATAGATCCTATTAAGAGTTACTTTGTATTTTCATTCATTTTCACGGATAGAAGTTTCCCTGATATTAATCATCGACGGTTGAAAGAACAACAAAACTGCGCAACAAATAATTAATATTTATACTTATCTTTGAGCTTCTGATCGGAAATTTTAAATCAGTCTTGGCTAATGGAAGAAACAGGCTATACACACGCATAACGTTGGAAATATTTTGTTAAAAATGGGGTAGATATTTACTACCTCATAAAGTGAAAATTAAAATTCACAAATATTTATCCATGTCTGTGTGGATTAGGACATATAGTAATACAGTACAGTAGTTATAAATTAAAAATATATTATCAAACAATAATGCGCTTCTACATTTTGCTTCCTTTATATTACGAGCGTAAAATCTGCCGAAAATTAAATATTCATGCTTCACAAACAAAATAGAGTTTTTCAGTTTGGATTATAACGAGAGGGTTAAAACGCTTTCCAAATCCTAACATGGCAACACGTTAATCTATTAATTTTTGTTACTGCGGCTGAAATGTAATGGTGTAGTGGAACAATACTAAAGTTGTCGTAGTGTTTAAATAAGAAGGCGCAGAAAATTCTAAAGTTACTAGAAATATTTTGTATATTTTCTTGTAAACCCACTACGTTTATACCATTATTCATTTTCAAGGTTTATCACAGCGAAAGGGACGATGAAATATAAAGATATTTCAGAAAGTAATGTTATTCTACTTCAACCCCTTTAACAGAAGTTCGTATAAGCACGTAAGTAGAACGTAATTCTTCTCCATTTCCTAGAAATAGACGCTGTGATTGATGAGCGCTGTAACATATTTACATTTTAGGATCATGAGTATATAAATTTGTAGGCTGGACCTCCTTCAGAGTTGCATATCACACAAGTTGGAAGAGCCATTTCCATGAGTGTCTCGGCTAGTAGTCTAGCTCTGATTGATGGAAGCTAGCAATGTGTTTACTTCGTCGCTCCAAAGCATACTTCAGAGTCAGCAGTCCAGACATTCGATCTACACAGCTTTTCTCTCATTTAAAACGTTACAGAATGATGTACACTTTCAATGAGGGATTAAAATAAAGACATATAATTAATTCTATTAAATGAATAATATAATAACGAGACATGTTCTGTTGCAATAAAATAATGTAAATAAAACATACAAGTCTTTTTATAACGTCAATCATAACACTATTATCTAACGTGTGATTTCTGTTAAAAACTACAGTACCTATCAAGGCACCCTATGTCTATAATGGGGTGTTTCTGGGATATATCACACACCCTGTCAGAGGCTACAAATATTTCTAACAGAATGTTTCTGGAAAAGACCAAAGTCCCTGTCAGAGACACCCGATGATTTTAACAGGAGTATCAGAGAGCAAAGTCCGACTCAGGGATCTTAATTATTTCTAGTTCACAGCTCCAAATATTTCTTATGTGAGGTTTCTGGAAGAGGCCAAAACAGTCCTTGTCAGGGCACCAAATGTTTCTAAAGACGGAAGATCCCTAAACTGAGACAGTCCATGGAACAAACTATAACGTTCAGAATGTTCTTATTAATTTTCTCCTAATAATAAGTCGTTACCAAACAGAAGTACTACAGTCAATTTAAAATGCAAATTTAGCTTCAAGCTGCTCTAAAAGTGTAGGATTTTGTCATTATTATAGATACCTTTGTGCGGGCTAACTAAACTATTATTCATAGTTTGTGTTGCTATTTCATGATACGAAAACATCCGAACGAAAAACGCTAATACAATAACTGCGTAATAAATGGCGTAAAAGACCGAGTGGGTGCAAGAAACTACGTCACGTAATTACAGTCTACAGAGAATCAGAAATTTAAAAATGTATCTGTTCCAACATCAGTTACCGACTTCCGTAAAAAGTCGTTTCTTAGAATTGCTGTCTGACAATCATATTTTAAGTTCGGTAAACGCGGTTAGTGTATGAGTGTATTCGGCAGAGACCATTTTTCCACTTTTCGTCCCATTTTCCTAGATCTTCATATGATCTTCACGATTCGCTGTTGGATTCCCAAGACCAACAAGGAATGGAGTAATAAGAGCACTAATCCGCCCCACAGCCGTCTTTTGCCAGTCTAACAGTGGCAGAGCCGTCTCTCACTCGACATTCTTCCACAACCCAACATTAATTTGAGATGATAAACCACCCATCAAGCAAATAATAAACCCATTCTTATCAACTGCATTGCCACCACCATCACCACTCACGCTTTTAGAAGGCTATCTTCTGATGATGGAGCAGCAAGGACCAAAGACCTCTGAAACATCGGTAAACTCCTACCAGACTGCGCGGTGCTATAACCCAGAAGACAGCCATCTTCAGGCTCGCCACCGTGATAACCTCAAATCCAGTTACTATTTTTATTTGCGTAATACTTGTCTTAATATTCTATTTCCTCTCTATTGAGAATTTGTATTTTGTCTTACTTTTCCTCAAATTCTCGTCTTTTTACAAAAATTTTCCTTATTTATTTATTTATTTATCCCTAAGTATATTCAAATTTCAAATTAACATTTTCTTACTTCGCATTTCCCTTCAAACTTTGTTTCCAAAAACTGACACAACTCTACCTCGTGGACATTACTCTCGCATTTAAATATCGCGTATTTCTGCATATTTTCTCAAGACTGTTAGACGACCTTCATAATGAGACTGTGGAAGCGAACCTCGTCACTACTGATATTCGAACTCAGGTCCTTCACACTGTACAAGAACTACCCCATTAAACAACACTATTTCATGTAACTCTACTTTCACCTCCAGACAACTACAGTCGGGAAGCACGTCGCTGCGTATGCTGAGTTATAATAGTATCGATTTTCAGATTCGTCGGTCTGGGCTGGACATGGCTTCGCGAACAAAGCTGCACGTTGTAA
Source organism: Zootermopsis nevadensis (assembly GCF_000696155.1). The sequence goes on along the minus strand of NW_019059784.1, from coordinate 185,062 downwards.
TCAAGTTAGTACGACAGCGTTGTATTCGTAGTTCGGGCACTGAACAAAGAAACAGCTACACACAAAATCTCAATGAAAAGACTAGTTCAAGGGGAACGTGTTGTGAGGCCGTTGAAACTTAGAGCACTGTTTTATCCTAAGCATATTCAGATACACAAAGGGATACTAATTACAGACCACACATGACGGAAACTTCCTGTAACTTCCAATGTACCTTATCGGAATACGTATTTATAATTTAGAAAACAATAGATGAGATTTAATGTTCTCAAGGCGTGCGAGTATGAGAATAACCATCTTCTGGAATGTTGCGCCGTGTATTGTGGTAAAGGTTTACCGACGTTTCAGACGTGATTATTTCTTCCATCAAGGGCGATCTACTAATGGCAGAGTTCTGGGAATTATGTAAATTAAGATAGAAAGAAATAGCTTAAGAGAATTATAGTAAAAATAAATAATAAAGAGCTTCATAATTCATAGTCTTCAGCAAATATTATTAATAAGATGAAATCAAGATGGGAGAGGTGAGAGGGGCAAAGAAATGCACAGAAAACTTTAGTCAGAAAATATGGAAAGCAGAGATACTATTTGGGAGACCCAATTGCGTGAATGGGAATAAAATATTAATTCTAATGTTAAATCGGCCGTGGTACCAAACCGTCTTACTCAACACAGATTCAAGTACATTATTCTTATGATTACGGAAATTTAACATCTGGGCTCTGTAAAATGCAGAGTACTTTTGATCAGCTAAACCCCTAACAGCTTTCGATTAAAGAGTCTGTTAAATAAAATTATTAAATTAGTTACTTGGTTGAACAGCATTTGAGTCTTTCGCGGCGAGTACAATCAATAAATTCTCCTAGGTGTAATCAGCCGCGTCAACTGGTTGCCGAAACGTCGGTTTACTACGGTAACTAGTTGAAGCGGCTGATTGCCCGAGAGGATTTTATTGAAATCCTACAGCATTTATAATGATGATTTTGTTGCGTTTATGTGCTTAAGTCGGTCATATTACAAAGTATTTTATTGAGCAATTGGTATTAATGTGACGTAGCGCATGCGCTTAAAGTTTCCTAAGAACAAACCTGTAAGTAAATTATCTTTTGTCTTGAAATTACTTTGTTCTTTGAGAGCAGAAGGGTATCTGTCAAGAACAATAATTGAACATGCACTGAAGCAAACATCGTTTCCTTTGTACTACGCACAACAAAACTTAAATTCGAAACAGATATTCTACTTCGAATTCCCGATATATGCAAAGCACCTTTAAACTACAACAAAGTTCTCTACGTGGATCACAATCATAAATTTAATTTTGATGAAACTTGTATCTAATTTGAAATTAATAACTATTATGTAGCCCATTTACAACATTTAATTTGTGGACCCTGAGTGATTTTGAAGTTATTTATCCATTATTTTATTACCAGATATGCAGAGACAGTGGTTGAAATTAGAACTAGTGTGAACAGGTACAGAATGGGCATGGAGTGTCGTGGTTCGTTTAAAATACCAATAGTAACCATGCTAGAAACAAGATACGTAACGGTAAAACCATTCATTTTATTTGTATCTTCGGCGTGTGACATTATCAGCAGAAAAACACCTACCTCCTGTCTCTTGACATTTCCACTTCCCAGCAAAGTGAATTTATACGTTACAATTGGCCCTACAAAATAAAAACTGCGACTGAATTTCCTGTATGCAACACCGAAACTAAACTTATAAACACTTTAATAAGTACCTGTGACTGAATAAGTATGCAGTGATTATTCACAGGACAATGTACTTAAGTAAATTATTATATTATAAGTACGTGTATTATAGACAATTAACAATGGCCAGGAATCAATCTGCAACGATGCGATCAAGGTTCTAGTTTACCGAACAAACCAATATTGTCTCCATGTAGCTCAGAATAAGTTCACAGAACCACTAGCCCCGCCCCGAAACAGGGTCCAACTAAATTAATGCGCCGACGCGATTACAAGTGTATTCTCATGACACTATGGGCGATATTAGAGAATTATGAACTTCTTGCACAGAGGAAAGAAGCAGGGCGGTTCCAAGTTTTAAAGCTAACTGGTTTCTTTACCAGACCTAATCTCCATTCGCTCTTACTTCAAACAGGACATAAACAAATTGATAATCCCACGCAATAATCTGCTAAGACCTTAAATAATGTTGACATGTATTTGCCAGTCGTGTAGAAGAAAATATACATTTAAAATGGGACTATTTCGGGGATAGTATTAGTGTTCATCGGGCAGAAACCAATAGAATTATTTGTGAAATACGAGGTTCAGTTTACGGATATTTAGAAATCCTGAGTATTAAATCAGGAAGAAGTCTGAAACTTCTTTGTCACAGTGTGCAAGTTTTCTTATGAGGAGTTATAATTAAAACTGAATGAATAAAGGCAAGTGTTTTTCTTTCCACCTGCTTAAGATAATGCCATCCAATTTGAAATTCGTGTTCGCAATTAAATTATTACATCATCCTCGTCACCCTGAAAGCAGTATGATACTCTGTTAGCATGCGTTTGCTGATACTCATTTGTCACTAAGAAACATTTCTCTGCTTTGTCGCTAGTTCTCTAAGTCTTTATGTGGGATACGTATAATGAGAGACAATGGATTTTATACCTACAAGAAGTTATTACGAAAACCAATAAGATGTATATAATTAAGGAGGCTTGAATATTCATCATTGCACATTTAGAGCCTGACGCTACACCCTAATCTGACACAGTTGAATTCAGCCCACATTCGTATGCGATTTCCTCAAGATCCTTTTTAATAACAGCCTCCTATCTACTGCTACATGTCCCAAATTGTCTGCCTTTACGTCTGTCTGTTATTTTCTCACTAAATTTTTATAAATTCGCTATGTGGAATTATAAAACAAAATTTCATCCATAACATTAAGCACATGAAGTATAGAAAAGTAGTTGAATATGATACTAATGACATGAATAAATGGTAGTCATGGCCCATTTTAATTTCACATAAATATTATTTTCATGTGTCAAAAAAGGGTCAAAACAGAAGTGTTAAACTCAGAATGTGATGCATCACACTTTAAATTTTATCGCAATAAAAGGCAGGCAGTCAGTCGTCTATTTGGTAGCATACTATCAACTAAATAATCTCAGGAGTTAAAATATAACTTTAAACATAAAGCATTACCTCCCATTCCTGTCAGAATATTAATCTCTGAATTCTAAACCATGTTTTTCACTCGACTATACAATGTTACGATGTTTTAGCATAAATTATAACGACATCAAGTAGATTCTCCTCGCGTTTCGTCTTTCAACTGTTTTATGAATTTCAAATAGCATTTTCCTTCACCCTTTTTCTTCTTCAAGTCTTTGTTCTCTTCTCTTCTGCTCTTTAACCCTAGTTGTTTTTTCCTTCCTCCATCCATACGTTATCCTTCATTTAAAGATTTCTTTACAAGATGAAAAAGAATGTCGTGGGTGTTAGACAAAATAGGGAGTTAAACAGGACACCAGAGAAGTTAGTTAAAGCTGCAAAAAAACTCAAGCCAAGAAGAATACGGATCTGAACATTCTGAAAGGGTGACTATAAATAATGTACGACATTCGTAGTGGTCAATATATGACAGTAAGATAACAACGTGCAAACACGCACACACCAACTCTCAGCAGGTACAAGCAAACTTGATCATAATAGATTAAATTTCTTTCCCACGTAAGGTTACAGCCCATATTTCCAAAACTAAGATTAATTTTTAAACAACTTTTGTATCAGCTTTACTTTGCTTGTTCTCATTCAACTACATCGTAATGCAAACCTGGGATTTGCCAGGGTTGGGCCAACTTCTACAAAACGCTCACAACTTCGCTCAGAGAGAAACACTATCTAGTCTCACAAAGTTGTTCCTTTTGTTACGAACTAACGAATGTCTTTTCTTGTCCCATATTATTATGTATGGCTGAACTGTGCCGGGGTAATTAAATTACTTATTTTTATAGCACACAAAATTAATTCACGTATCTACTTACAATCATAATAAATTAAAACTGTACTACTTTAGAGAATTTAAAGCAACGTAGAAACAAAATATATATGTAGGAGGGCAGTGAAATTCGATTGAAACTCATCATCAAGAATTCAGGCTTCGCCCAAAGTACAGACGTAACATTTTTCATGCAACTAACTGAATATGTCGACTGAAGCCTGATGACGGCTCAGATTTGAATAATTCAGAAAGTTCAGAGGTAAAGTCCTTACAGTAGACCTAATGTCGAGATCAGAACGTTTATGTCTCACACAATGCATTAAATAAACGGCATTCTACAAATCCACATCGAAGAGAATTTTCATACAGAGTAAATAACACAACTAAAATGTTACACGATTCACGTGTATCCCTACAATTGTATGCGTTTTCTAAATTTTCTATGGATGATGTACACGCACTTAACATTGCGACTGTTTTCAACGTAAAACTCTCTACGTGATGATTAGAGCGAGGGTAGACACAAAGGCAGTCATCGTATAAGTCTCCTTGCTTTAGCCAAAAGATACACGTGTCTGATTTCTAGTCATCACGGTAGCAAAGGCGACTTTCTTCTGAAATCTTAAGCCTTGTGAGCTCGTAGAAGTTTGCCGACGTTTTAAAGAGGTAGTTGCTGACTCCATCATCAGGACGACGAATACTCATTGCCCTGATGTTAATGCAGCAGGAACCTCTGAAACATTGGTAAACTTCTAGAAGACTACATGGTGCAAGATCTCAAAAGAGAGTCATTGTCCAAGATAAGTTTCTGTTGCTTCAAAAGTACCACGAAAGCCTTTGGCGTTGGTCTAATAACGTCAGAATTACAAGGACAACTGAGACCGTCATAGGGGATCGCTGTACGTTTACTCGTCATGGCAAGCCATGAACGTCTAACTATGGGATGAGCCAACAAATAAAAATAACTTCCACATAGCCAACATGTGGAGATTATCAATGCATGCCAAATCTTTGCTGATACTGATCTTCAGCGCTTTAACACCTTGCGTCTTGTATCTAAAATCCCATGTCTTTGAGAAGGCTACGTAGACTGTATATTTATCCGAACAACCCAGAAGACAGAAATCTTCATACTCATCGCCCTGATAACGGAGGCAGTATGACCTCTGACACGTTGGTTAACATCGACCAGACTACACAGCGCAACAACCTAGAAGACAGAAATCTTCACACCATCTCCTATTTGCATAAACTGAAGGGAAAAAAACACATGAGAGAATTAATGTAGATGGAAGGATAACTTTAAAGTTCATTCCAGAAATTAAACATGATTCTAAGGGTTGTACTGATTCACGTAATTTATGAAAGGATCCAGTAACGTACTGTGTTGTAATATACATTCGAATTAGATTAGAATTAAGGAATTTGCTGATTAACTGAGCATTTAAAGAATTCTGCTCCATGGGGTTAATACTTTGTAACTAATATGTCACGTTGTTGATGATTTCTCACCTTGAAGTCTCAAAACCAAAGCAATCAATGTGCGATATTTATGGAATGGAGTGTGTTCTTCAGAACATCTGGGTTCTCTCCTGTCAGCCATCATTTCCCTAGTGTTCCACACGTATGTACCACCATTTTCATCGCCCGGAGCTGGCACCAGTTAGCAAGAGACTCATCATTATCATCATAATTGCAATAATCAAATAATCTCTTCAGTTTGAATACAAATAAATTTAAATGCATTAATCAGTAAGTGGACTGTGTTCAATTTATGACAACCAGCACTCCATATTCGGACACTGTCATTTGTTCTCAATTCTGAAAGACAGGGCTGTCATTAGCTGATGACACGTGGACAGGACCCATTGTGCCATGCGCCAGTCCACACTCGTATTCAGCGCCTGATTGATTGAACGGCTAATTCATTCATTTATTAATGGTGATTTAGCATTGTATCTGTTATCTGAGAGCCAATCTAACTGAGATATGAGGCGGATGATAATCAACGCAATTGAAATGAAGCAATACAAATGCCCATGTCGCGGGTGTGATTTGTAACGGGCCCAACAACGTTAGATAGAACCTTCATATATTGTGTCAGCAACAGGCAAAAAACACATTTAGATAACGGGTGAATTCTTGCTTTAATTTTAACTTTAATTTAAACAAGATCAATTTAAAATGCGCCATTCTTGTGCTTACAGCAAACACGCATATGGTCCTCACATGTCGATAAGAGAAACAGGATTCAAAGACCTTGTACCTAAAAATCTATTGCGAGGCGACAGAATGGCGCTTTATATTCAAGTGTGCGGTAGCCCTGAACAAACAGGACATTAATAATACACTCGGTTCAAAGTTTGAGGCTTCATCTCTGACCCAGCAGTTAGCTGGTCTCGGAGTAAACACAGTTTCAGTTGCTGAATGTTGTATCTGAGGAGTTTCTACACAATTACATTTACTCTTCAGTAAATTTCAGTTCTACCAACATCACTTTCGAGTTAAAATAAAACTGATCTTTTATCTTTCCTTCATATAACATGTTTCTTTTTAAATCCGTATCAAATATGAAAACCTTTTCAATGCAGGAAATATTTACATATGCTTTACATTCAGTTCACAACTCCGCTTCCAGTCACTTCCAGTTTATTCCCGCCGATATATTTAGACATTTTATCCGCATTAAAACACAGAACTAACTCACATAAGAGAACAAATGTTACTAATTCACTATGTAACTGTATAACAGACTTTCTCGGGAACAAAGTGTATACTTCGGCTATTTATAAAAAGAAATCACGCAAGTATGAAAACCAAAGCTTCATCGCCGTCATAACACTGATTCGTCATTAGGTCCTACAGTGTGCCACATCAATTCAGTTCACAACCCCAAAACGTATTTTCTTATAAACCGTGTTATTAACTAATGACTCGATACAATAGAGCTCTTGTTGAGAAGTTTTTGATAGTTGATCAGCTGGGTAAAAACATTTTTCAACTTCTGCAGAATCTGAACGTTCATTATCCTGTTCTGAACAGTCCTCGACTGGACTCAAACCCGAACCAGACAAATGCAGTCAACATCCTCACACCATATTTTCCTATGGTCAATTTAAACATTATAACAATCCAATTTATTCCAAATTCCCTCTCTTTAGAATTTCAAACTATATTTTATTTGCATTTCATATTCAAGATTTATGCTTCATTTCAAATGAATCTTACCATTATACATGCTAATACACTTCGTTGAACAGTATAAATTATAAATCTCATCTTATAATGTTCTCCATTCTATTGTTACTCATCAACGCTCGATTAAAACTATCTAAACATTATGTATTGCTCGATACACATAACCAAAAGGGCTTTTTTAACTCGAAAGTCTTAATTAAGCACATGCTTGCCTCTTGCTTCTACATGTCCAAACTAGTTACAGTACTAATTACTGATTTTCCACTGTTCGTCCATTTTCTTGTCAAATCACTTCTGTACACGTTACAATTCCACCAACATTTAGTTTTCATAAAACTCAGTGTGACACGTGTTGATTATAATATTAGCTACCACTATGAGAAATTGTTCCTTACCTTCTGCCACCACATGTTATGTATTGAGCATAACTATTACGAAATCAACAACACGAACGTTAGAGCATATAATTTCGCAGTTTACACGAAAACATATCTTCCGCTTATAAGGAAATTTCTGGGTTCAGAACTTAATCCTACAATCGGCTGTCCTGAATGAAGTTTTCATTTCTCCCCAGCCCTTACACAGAACTTCTAGAATAATTCTTAAAGTACGCCACAGTCGTTTTCTGCAAAATCCTTTCCAATTCATTATTCACATTCATCCTATTTATGGACGTTATGTTATATACATAATTGATATAGCGCAATCAGGAAGTGTAACTGATATTTATTTTTACATGTGATCACTTTTTAGCTTAACAACTATCATACTTTGGCAACAGTGCATTTGTAGTTGTAAACGGTATACAAAGAAAAAATCGTCAGTTGTCCTCCATGTCAAGAGTTCGCGCCGTGCTGAGCGGCAACTTCTCTGACATTGCCGTTGTGCGTCTTGCCTCACACGGCAGGCAGTCCGGTATGTGTGTCAAAGAGCGCACAGCAAAGTTTCAAGCACTAAATTCTGCACAAAATGGTTAAAATGACAGAAAGACATGTGTAGACGTAACTTCTGGAAGTTCAGCTGCATAACGTATAATACAGTGTATACACAAAAGAATGGTGCGGAAAGCTGGTTGTTACCCCAACTGAATACCAATTAAATTTTGAAACCGCACCATTCTTTTGTGTATACCCTGTATATGTCTAACACAGAAATTAACAGATTATAAAATAACCTAACAGCGTAATAACTGAAGGCATTCGACATAATCTGATCACTGGCCTTTTATAATGAAACCAGTGACGTACGTGGGTAGAGATTTTCTGGTGTTAACGACTTGTGTGTGGGCAGAATGGCCGGCGCCTGCCCGGCTGTGTGAAGCCGTCATCACGTTAGGCACATGGCTGGCAATTCCCTGGTTTGGGGATTCATTATCCAGTAATTTCCGCGGGCCCACAACCATGCAGGTCTTCGTGTAAGGAGAGCGTTACCGTTGTCAGATTCAACCAAAATTCGAAAGCGTTGACAAATTTTAGTACACTCCCAACTACCAAATTTCATGAAAATTCGTTCTGCTGTTTTCGACTTCTCAGAGTTGTGAACTGAACATCAGTTTTCATTAAATATTATTAAGGTGATTAAAGAAAGAAGGATCAGATACGCATGTAGAATTCGAGGAGTACACACAGAATTTTAATTATAAAACCTGAAGAGAAGAGAAGAGACAACTTGGGACACACAGTCACAGAGACGAGAATAATATTAAAACGAAAGTGAAATAGTTTCTCGACTGAACTGAAATGGCTTAGATACAGTTTTGTTGTGGGATCTTCTTAACTTTGAATAATCCTTCAGGTTCGATAGAAGATGGACATCTGTTGGGCGCTTTAGTGACTATTGACTTCTGAATATCAAATCCGCTCTAAAAAGTTGATTAAGCAAATCAATACACACTACAGCCATGACATAGAAGTTCGTTTAAGTACAGTGTATAGCATGGATTCAAAAAGAGTTGACAATAATGAAGCAATATATTAAAATTTAAACCAGAGCGCAATATATTACATTCAACGACCTATAATACAGAAGGTTCTGGGACTTCTATACCCATTTTAAAGCGGTCGGAGCATAATGATGACCAGCTACTGAGTCAAATCTAATTTAGATGTTAATAATACGTGGAGTTTTACTTCCTCATACGTATAATGAGAAAGCCACCTTTGCCTTTAGCGACTTATCTGTATTAGACACTTTCTGTCAAGATAAGGGGACTAGAGCCGAAATTTGACCACTTACCACTATGTACGGGATCATAATTTTGAAAATAATCACACTTCACAGTAGCCGTAGAGGTTAAATGAGTTTTCGAAACAGAGATAAACAATCACGAAAAAATTTAGCAGTTTTACGTTTATAGTAACATTTATTTTAATAACTCCAGTATATATTCTGTCACGAAACTACTAATCGCAAGGCACAACTTCTTCTAACAACTCAGCCTCAAAGTTAAAGTAAGTCTGTTATATAATGCTGTACTATGATTAGGAATTTAGAGAATGTACGCTTTGCAAATCAATTTAGTTTTGATCCTAATTTTGCGTTGTCAAATAAAAATGCAAATTAATGTGTAGTTATAAAACAACCCCCATTACACTGAATCCCCCAATATTGAAAACAAATTCCTGGAAGAAGACATTTAGTTGGTGAAGGAAAATCTCAAGAAAATTCACACGGGACTAATAAATTACGTATTACATCGTAGTATAAAACACATATAAGACCATAAATTATTTTGATCAAGAATACGCAAACTCTGGAGACACGGAGCCAAAGTGAAAGTGGATGACATTAATGACCTATCCTGTAGCCTAATATAGGACGGGGCTCAGAAGAAGAAAATAAGGCACTAGCAGAGTGTTAGTAAGAGCAAGGGAGGAACAGAATAAGAAGCAAGAGAATACTTTGGAATAAGAGCGGTGGTCGTGTTTAACCTAAAGTGTATCAAGCTTGTTGCTGGAATGAAAAATGTGCCCGAACGATGCGCCGGTAGTAGGGAGAGTAAATTAAAATAAGGGGGAAGGTGAGAGTGGAGACGAGACGATACGGAGTAAAAGACGGTGGGGTATGCTTTAAGAAGGGGAAAGTACATAAGGGATGTAAAGTACATCGGTTACGTAGGTTTAGAAATGTAAATATTGGCAACGGTTAACATTTTTCGGTATTTCACCAGAAGAAATGCATAAATAATAAATTACAGTTGTGCAAAGAAGTTTTCTCAAGTATAACTACGCCTTCCATCTTTTAGATTTTCTTTTCTATTAATATGCTGTACTTAAGTTTCTAGAGGTTTTTGTTATAATTCAGTTCTTATTATTTGCATGTTGAATCAACAGCCATACGGCTGATTACTACAACAGAACAATAAATAAATAAAATTAATTTCTAACAACCAATACATCAAGAAATGATAATGACTCAAAATATATTGCAATGAAACCTTCTGCCTACTCAATACATAAATATCCTCGCTAAAGTGATCGGTAAAATATATCAGAACACTGAGTGTTGTTAAGGGAAATTAAGTATGAACATGTATCATAAAAATAACATAAGCCGTATTATTAAATATCTATTAAATTAATAGATTTGTGATGTAGTGTGACGTTTGTAGGTGTTATAATGTCTTACATTTCAAATAACATAACATATATGATTATATTAAAAGGCATTCGTATGAATATGCACACTGGATAATATTTTAAATTATCGATTCCACGCAAGCTGTGGATGGGTTTCGACATACAATGAGTATCTGAGGATGAACTTGTATCCAGACCGGTTACTGATAATTTCAAAAGGTTTGTCGATAGCTATGATGCTTTGAGAAGAAATACGATAATGTTTATTGTGATTTCATTTATCTCAATTCGTGCATTCACATATCTGAAATCGATATCCAGCAATATGTTTCCAGAGACAATCCCCATTCCCGTATTTTACACATAATGGCCAAAACCGTCAAGTTAGAAACAGGGCACACCGAGGTGTACTCGAATAAGGCTGCAAGAAACAATGCGCAATTGTCCGAACCGCTGTCATACTTTTGTTAAAGTCCGTTGAATCTTGTTCTGGAATTGTAATATGAGTTTTCATTCTTCTCCGGATTTTTCTTAACGTTAGTAACGAAACTACTTTAACGATTCCTTTTGATATTTCATGAAATAAAATATTTTTACGTTAACTGTATGAGCACAGTCATTTGCCGTCCATTCCCGAAGGATGAAATTTAAAGAATGGAGACGGAAAACATGTGTTTGCTTGTAATGGTCGATAATAAAATTAATAAAGGCACAAGGGAGGAAATGGGAATAACAACAGTATAATAATTACAAACATATTAAATTAAACGGCAATAACTACTTAATTGCTTAACATGACACCCAGAAACCTAATCCGGAAGATGCTCTGTCAGTACAAACCGGAGCAGAAGTGGATAAGAATATCCGACAACGATAGAACAAATTTAATAATTTTGACCAAAATAAGCTAACAGCTTTATAAGGGACGACGATAATGAAAAATATCCCCAAACCATTCCAATACCATGCGTTAAAATGAATAAATATAAAAGGGTACTGGATTATATCAGGGTACTAGACACCCCTATAATCCAAGTAGATTTGAATGGCGTCTCTAAGATTTCTTGCAACACATTCCAGCTTGACGTTACTGGTCTTCAGACGAGCTTAGAATAATGGACTCCTTCAGCGTCTAAAATGACGCTATCAGCTGCATGAAAACACCTTATGCACTGTGTAACACGGCATAGTCTGCATAGCAACAACGGAGAAAATAAAACGAAAAAAACAGCCCCAACATCTGTCTCCCTTCTCTTGTTTTCTTCGTTTTCTCTTCTATCGTAAAACCTGATTGCCGGCATGTCGGTCTCAGATTTTCATTACTAGAATTATGGAACTTTCATGCGTAACCCCGTCCTTTGTCTACGTTACAGGATATTTGATTGCAGTTATGACAAGTTCTTCCACATCTTTTAACA
>NW_019059784.1:134667-172773 GCF_000696155.1 Zootermopsis nevadensis | reverse complement strand
CCACCCTTCCAGTTACTGCCCAAAACAAACGTAGCATAAAATGTTTTCGTTTGACCTTTTTGTGACATCATGCAGTCTTTTTGGTTATTACTGACTTTCAAAGGAACATTCTACTTCAATACTCAGGTATAAAATTTAACATGCAGATTTTATCATCTTCAGTGCAGAGGACTGAGGTTCAATGGTATTCGGAAACGTCGGTAACCACCTACAAGACGACACGGTGTCACAACCCTAAGACAAAAATATAAACTGAAAACCTCTAATCTAAAAAATCGAGCTAAAGTAACACAAAATGATGGCTTAATGGCGAGGGGGTGGTGATACAGCTCCGTGGATTCTAATCTGGGAATTCGATGAATGTGATCGACGCTATCACGCATTGGCTATGATTGCTGACGAACGCTTAATTGACAGCTGCAATTTCAGGTTCTAACTAAGCCGAGTATGAAGATGACTTTTTCCTGGTCTGGTAAAATTTTACCAACGTTTCGGACGTAATTGTTGCCTCCATAATCAAGGAAATTAGATGATGACATCAGTAAAAAGCTCTGAAACGTCGGTTAATTTATACGAAACTGCACGGCGCAATATCCCAGGAAATAGTCATTTTTCATACTAGCCACCGCGAGAACCTCAAATCTAACCAAATTTCATCAAACTTTGCAAGGGTCTCCAAAGACTCGTAAAAATAAATTGTCGGAATGTATTCAGCACAGATATAGCATTCCGGGCTTAATCACTCGTGTTTTTGCGCTCTTAAGAGACAAATGAGGACGACAAAACTAATAAACCTGCACGAAACATGCCTACAAATGGTCTGTAGTGTCTACGTATTATGTGACCTGTTTCGCTAAGTTGAGTAGCCGTTTCCGTTTGTACGAGCAAATGTCAGCATAATAAAAACTTAATTCTCTCTTTTGTAAACAGGGGTAAAAGCATTTGCATTCCCAATTCCTGTTTACTTGTATCGGTCGATGTGTGCGTGGCTTTTATCCGCCACTGTGTTCAATGTTCGCGTGTGGAAAATTACTGAATTTGTCCACCATTTGTAAAACTCGCTATCAACAATATTTGCATTTACTTTAAAAGCAATTTTCTGGCACCCACTGTATTTGCTATAACAAATACCATAATCTAAATATAAAACCATACACAGGCATGGCACAGAGAAGTGTTCCATAACTAGATATCAGAGGGTTTGGTTGAAAGAAAATATATTTGTTATTATTACGTTATTTAACACAGTTGGCTGTTTCGACGCCATATAACTTTTGGCGTCGAATTTAAAGAGAAAATTATAATAAATTGTGTGAATGTCCGAAATTTGAAACACGACATTGTTAAGTATAAGAAGGAATTATCTCTATATTTAAATCAGAAGACTGGAAAACATGTCGGACTAAACGGAAATGAGGCACAAATTTGAAGTAGGCAAATCTGGTACGTTACTCTTAGACAAAAGTGTTTGGTGAGAAAAAAGAAGGCAAGATTCAGGATTAAACTCCTTGGTACCTCCTCCTAATACTCCGAACGCATTAGGCTGAAGCATTTTCCGACTTCATAGCCATCTTTTGAATAGTCTCCCTGTGTCTCTACGTCCCTTTGTGTAGTACGAAAGCTCAAGTTTGAAAGAGACTGTCACTGTCCCTTTCGTTCAAGTGGATTAACCACTTTCCTCTGATATATCTACTCCTCCATTTGCTGAATACATATTTAGAACCTTGCGTCCTTCTATCTTCTCACCTACCTTACTTTTTACAATTTAGTTCTGAAAAATAGCCCGTTACTCGACCATGATTTTCTTAAATACATCTACACTGAAAAATAAATTATTTATTTCACTAGTTTTAATAAAACGCATTCCCTCTTACCAGTCTTCTGTTATTTACTATAGTGTAGCAGCACATTGGTCGTTTTATGCATTAAATTTTGCCAAGACAGAAAACTGTAGTAAATATAAACGTTTGCACTGAATAACTACGAAGGTATCCTAGTTACATATCAATCGGGGAGACACAGTTAATTTTGTACAAAGCAAAAGCCTATATCACCATTAATACTAAATAACAATAATAATAATATATAATAATGGGCTTGACAACAGATGAAAAGTCAATTTCAGGCAGTAAAATGGAAAATACAACGAAACAATTAAAAACAAAATGAGATATAACAGAAGAGTAAAACTAATTTGACTGGGAAGCAGACACAGTAAACAACATGAAATCGTTCTTAAAATAATAATAATATAAATCAAACATGACGAGATATTTGGTTGAAGAGGACTTTTATTCGGAAGTTGTCAGATTCGAATCTCTGCTGGGATATCAACTATCCAGATATAATTCGTGGATTTCCTCAGTCCATTTATTCGATAACAATAATTTCCGATGCCTTTAACAGAACCAGCAAAACTGTACATTCAAAAATATAAACTACATTATTGTCATAAGTTACAATTCAAGACAGGCGAAATGTGACTGATCGTCAAGACACAAACTCATTGTAAAAATTCTAAAAAAATCTTTAGCAAATTCCAGTAATTTCACCCAGTAAGAGCAAACCACTGGAACGGAAGAAGAGGCTAAATGCGTCACCTCCGACGCAATAGTTCGGTGCCTCAACCAACGTTCCTCTGCCAAGAATGGTTCCTTCAATTCTATAAGACATGTGAAAATATACTACGAACAACACAATAACGCCACTGTGTTGACTTCCTGTAATATTTTCGTAGGTACCTCGATTATCCACAAAAATATCTTATGTGTCCTCATACACGCACAAGAACTTCCCAGACATATTGTCACATAAGTTCATCTTTTACGTTGTATACAATTAAGTTTCGCGTTAATACCAAATGAAAAATGTAGAGTAATTTAATGTGCTTTCCAGAAAACTGTATCAGGTACAGCACAAATGTGTTTTCATAGTTTGCAAGGAATCATTAAAACATACCTAAAATATTTCTACACATTTGTTGACTTCAGCTCTGACCAGTTCATATGGTAAAGTAACTTTAGGAACATGGCTAACTTACAGTAGGCCTATACACACAAAACCCGCAGTATAAGGTTTCATTTTGCGAAAATTAATAAACGGTGGACAATTTCATCAAAGTTGAAACTACAATACACGGAACTACCAGTAACTTCGTCTAAACCTCTTATGGACAACGGAGTTTTCATTGTTCTGTCTCAATCCTTATTTATCTCTCTTTTTGTCTTTACCATTCTGACCTACATTGAACGCCTAAGTAAATTGTGTATGCAAAAAGCACATACACATAAACATAGCCAAAAAAAAAGATGTGAATAGAATAAGCAGACGGACAAACGAATCAAGCTAAGAGCTCTCTTAGTTATTCGCTTACTGTTACATTACATCGATTGTGTAACCACTTCAGTATGCTTAACTTCAAAACATTGCTGGAACAGAAACGTCTCCAACAGCGAAACGATGGCGAAAAACAAATTTGTATTTCTGTTTAACAGTTTCCTTACAGTAACGACATTTTTTCTTACGTAAATGTACGGAAATTAACGGCATTGTAAAGAACAGTTCTGTTTATTTATTTAATTAATTTGAAGTTTCCACGGTTGTGATTCCAAAGATGGCCGTCTTCTGGGTTGTAGCGCCGTGTAGTCTGGTAGAATTTTACCGACATCTTAGAGGTCCGTGCTGCCTCTATCATCAGAGCGGAGATCAGACTATACGGAGCTACAACCCAGAAGAGAGCCATCTTCCTTATTTATTTAATTGTCTGTGGCTTATTTAAAGATGCTTTCAACATCTCAGACTATGTGACATCGAATGAGACGACGATTAACGAATGATAAAACTAAAAGGTCACAGAAAAAAGCGACGTCGTCTGATCTGAGATACTATCACGTCAATTGTCTGGAGGAACTGAGGAAAAAACCCCGAAAAATCTCGGACATCATAGCTGGTCTCCGGACGGAGATATGAACCGGAAACCTCCATATATGAAACAGGAGTGCCAACCACTCGTTATTCGAGTCTTGACCAGGTTAGCGGCTATTCCACAATCCTTTTCGCGTCTTTCCTTATACTCCCTAGGGAAATTGCCAAGTTTGTAATCAAAGTGGGTCATGACTGTGTTCCCCGTTAACTTAGATCAAGGAGTATTTGTGGTTTATATAACGACGCCGTCCGTACATCAGATGATATAATAGCGACCGATGATAAGATTAATGGAAAGAATGGGAATGAATATGGAAGGAAGCGATCTTGACCTAATTTAAGAAATTACAACGGAATTTACGTAGCGATATTGAGGAAAACCACGATAACTCTGCACGGCCGAGATATGGACCTGAAATGTCCTGAATAAGAAAATGGAGTGATTTTAACTTGAACGCTACATTCTGTATTTCGATGATGAGATAAGTGGGACATGTTAAGAAAAATATTGTAAATCCTAAAGGGTCTCTCAAGAACCACTCTTCTCCATGGAACGATTTAGTTAGTCGATGGGTTGAGCAAATATAATCAAAATTTCGTTCTAGTTTGTTACACTCACGCCTCAAAAACTGAAGGTGTTGGCAGCGGACCCTAGCGACCTCCCAGTATAAATTACCATACTGCCAGCTAGCAACACTTCAATTTGGTAAATGTTTTGCAATACTTCAATGTAAGCTGAAAGCCCCTCCGATTTCTTTTATCGATTTTCCGCCACAGCTGTACGTTTCAACCGAACGCAATGCGGTTTTAAAGTTTCCCATTGCGGATTTATTTTCTTTCTTACACAGCAAAGTCTACACTGACCAGCATCTATTTACAATGCGCATGTATACCACCACACTGCACTGGTCTGTTTGCTTAAAGCCATAAAGAGGCTTCCAAAATATAAGCTGTAATAAGTTGTCTACCATTTCCAAATTATTTTAATTTTCATGACCATTACGGAATGGTAAAAATAAATATCTCTGTGTTTAATTAGGCACCATGACAAAGTGTATGGGGGGGGGGGGTGAATGTACATTGTTGTTCATAATTCGCTGACACATTACAAAAAATCGCTAGACTTGAATGGTGCAATGGATGGTAACATAGGACATGCCGATAGAAAGAGAAACTGGGTCCAGATCTATTATGTAAGTTACGCCGCAGAAAACACATGGTAAAACTTTCCTGTGGAAGGCCCTGGAGTCTGTAGAATCAAACTTAGGGAATCCAAGCTCATAGTCCCCACTTAAGTGTTTTGCAGGCTTATTACTGTTTCACTGGTTTTATCGGCCACAATAGAATAGTAATAAATGTAAATGAAACTGAGTAATAGCCAATTTTTATCCGAAGAGCTCACAGCAGTCATGATATCTGTCTTGTAGGACCAAGAATATTTGAACATAAAATCTTTCTTCCCTGTTTTATCCGTCATGCCTGTCCAAATTCGTCCAAGGAGACCATGTAGGCCTAAGGTATAATGTCTGAAGTGATGTCCGCCCTCTTATTTTCCATTGCTAGATAGTTATAAAGGTACAATGCAAAAAGCTATCAATTTCGTATTTACAGTCCATATCACCATGCCACGCCGTGGAAATAAAAACAAATTTGTGTGATACCATCTTTCGTTTTAGATCAAAAACTTTCTGAATTGTTTTTATAATCCTTTTATTTTCCTAGTTCACGACTCTCATTTGTCATTTAAGATTTTAAATTGCTCTATTATTATTAAAACTGTCCATAAAGTTTACCGTAGATATATCTAGAAATTAGTCTTTTAAAGACGAAGCTCGCCTAAGTATTAAGAATTCAGTCCATAATGCAAATAAAACACAATACTTCATCATTACAAAGATCAATTGGTTATGGAAATAATCGCTGATTACACTGACAATCATACGAAACCCATAAATGCAAAGTGAAGAGTTACTGATTGTTGACGAAGGTACATACAGACGCCATCTAGTACATTTACCATACAAATTAAGCTTATTTTAAGAGATTTCCGAGCAAAAGAAAGGATACTTTAGCCAGTTTAATAATGCAACAAGCTATTGACTTTATAAAATATGAGCATCTTAATGATAAACACATGGAATTAAAGGAATACCAACCAGAATTCACAAAACAACAAAGAACTTGATAAACAAGAAGCAAGGAAATCAATGCTATGAGCATCCCACAGGTGTCGAAAAAGATGAAGGTATATTTCAGTGAATTTTGTAGGCATGCTATAGAGGAGATGGAATGAAATACAGAAAGCAAGAGAAAAAGGGGACAAGTATGTAATTGAGGACATAAATTTGCTGGGAGTCGCCATGTAACCCTCTTCCTTCTCTCCGTTGTCTGTTCCTCCCTTCCCCTCCCACATTCTCTCTCTGTCTCTCTCTCTTCTATCAGTGACGGAACGGTTAATGAAAGTACCTGGAAATCATTGTGACAGCTTTGAAGACATTTTATTGTTTTAATTGCAATGTGTTTTAAAAAAACCACAAGTTGAATTCTGACATTCGGTCAAATATCATGATATAAAAATTAAGGGCATCAAGCGGAATAGAAAATAATTTAACATTAAATTCATATTAGAGAGTTACGAATTTATTCCACGAAATTCTGTAGCAACTGCTCAGTAAACCAGCAAAATAAAATTGTAACGTATGAGACGTGTTCATAATATCAACATGAAAAACCTCTTGGAAATAAAGAACAAAATAACAGTGTAGTTAATTTAATATCGGTTTTAAATTCGTTTTAATATTAGGTTACTGAATTCTTATGAGGCAGAGCCTATATCAAACGAAATACGTATAAAGCTTTTGTCGAAATTTGGAAACCGTTAGTCACAGTGTAGTTGTTATCATTTTCTCATCGTAACAGGGAGGTCCTGGGTTGAAAACTCGGCCAAGAGACCAGCTATCCTAACAGGTTTTAGTGGTATTTATCTCAGTACCTCCAGAAGAATTCGTATTAATAACCTAAGCTACAGAGTTTCTTTTCCTGAGTTCTCTTCATTTAATGGAATTTAAATCTCCAGCAGACGCCAAGCACACGTTTCTTTAATAGATTAAGTAATATTAATAAAGAACATATTTGTGAAGAATCATTTTACAAAACGAAGCATAGCTAAGTAATATAGGTAAATTACTACGGCCTGAAAATCTGACCGGGGTTCATTTCCCGATAGGGTTACTTTTCTTTTCTCGTCGCCAGAAACAGATCAGCAATGGGACCCAAAGTGCCCCCTATCCAATGTTTACTCGGTGTTATTTTTTGGGGGACAAAGTGGCGACAGGCTTGAAGCTGGACACTCGTCTCAATTTATCTTCCACCTCCTCCATCTTCAAAACCTTCCTCCGTGTTCATCGTCTTAATCTTAAACTGACCTTGAAGGGAGGTTTGGGCGTCCAGGGTCTGAGCGGTTTACGTTACTGATAATATGACATACCCCCATTTTAAATAAATAAAACGAGTATGAATTTCCGTACCATTTGCCACAATACCAAAATCTTTACACTTTAATAACGCGGAAGCTGTAAACTTTTATAACTTTAGCCAAGTTGTGAAACCTTGCAGATACAAGTTTCCCAGCGGTAGGTAAACTACTTGGTGCTACAGTTTTATAGAATGATACACCACTATTACATGACCCAGATTTTCATGGGGGTAGTCGATATTACCCCTTATGAATTATTGGCTTTGGAATAAACTTTAAGTACCTATAAAAATAAACACGGTCACGTTACCGTTCGGTTCAACCCCACCTTCCGTTCATTTCTTTTCATATTCTTAAACTTATGGAAAGGAAAAAAATATAAAATGTACCTGGAGAAAGCCTTAAAACGGTTCGTCTGCACGAGACTTAAGTGTGTTATACGGGCCCTATGCATACCGTTTGCTGAATAAATACTCGACGAAAGTGTACAAAAAGTTTATGAATTTTATTTCGAATGTAATATAAACTAACGTATCTAAATACAGAAGCCAGCTTCCGTTACTGTGTAACAACAAATGGCGAGGAAGGCCGTTCAACGTGGCCTACAACGTTTGAAAACCTAGAAAAAAAATATTTGTTTCCAAATCGATCGTACATACTTCTGTGCACTTACAAAAGTTTAAGTCACTTCAACCACTTACATAAACCAAGAAATTAAAGCGGTTACACAAAATCAGTTCATTTTTATTTTCACTTCAACCCCCACGACAACATCGAAATGGCGAATACAGCAGTTAATGGAGAAAGCAATATGGAGCCCAAAGTTTGGAGACAATGCCAGGAGGCAATGGACCTTAAATCCTCCATTTACGAACATAAAGAGTGGCGCTTTATAAATATTTATAGATTCAAAGTTACGTATTGTAATTCTCAACAGTTGACGCGCTGTGCCGAGACAGTCAAGAGGAGCCGGCAGAAGTTACGGTTCTTAGTTCGCTAAAAATGCATAGTAAATGTCATCATAAATGAAAAGATTCCAGAATCACGCCCTCAAAAACTACTCAGGCTATATTAATACAGCAATCCACTGTAGAATTATTTGCAGCATAACCTACATTTACATCAAAAAGAAAAGGAATTCTAAATTGTATTTTCTTTTCAACATAGCCTCGTTCCACCAATCATCCTATTTGTTGCGTGATACATTAACGTATAGTACAGTGAAAACAGACGTGTGGATAATTAATAGACCTAATGATTAGGTCATCTATCAACAAAGTCTGACAATTCACCAGACCGATTCTATATCAAAACAAAAACTGCCACTTAACTTTACTAACATTACATTATTACAAAGTCTGTGACACGGAGAGAAACATCGCTCAAAATCATTTTCCCACTGAACTTTCAGTCCCGTAGGTACATTTCAGTGAATATTAAAAATTAGAACTTCAGAGAATATGTTATGTTTGGGTGACATGAAAAAGTCTCCCAGTTTGAAATCGGTTAAGTTCAAACGCAACAGTGGAATTCTCTTTTACTACAAAAATCTCATCATCACAAGCGATTTATCAAAAGATGAATATATCACTGTGAAAAACATTTTTCGGCTAAATGTTTGTAGTTCTTTTTTAATGTACTGCCCTAATTTCCAGAACATTTAGGTGGAATGCGTGGTTCCCTGTTTCCAAGGAACAAAATCTGGACAGGACAATTCTTCTGATACAACAAGAAAAAGAAAAGCGTTCAACATGGATTTTCATTTTTCCATTCATATTTGCATCAGTCTCGCAAACTGTGGAATGTTCCACAGGAGATTTTTGTCGATTTGTTTCTAGGTCGTAATGGATGACCCAATTCTGAAATATCTGTGAAAATTTGATCTCATTCTTTATGAACAAACATCAATAACATATTTAACGGAGCCGGAAAACAAACTTATTTCCATCGAATGCTTAACAAAAATACTAAACATGCATCAACGTCATCCAACCAACACACGCCATCTCGCATGTGTTGAGAGTTGTTTCAAAAAAGACACCGACCCAATGACAAGTCAGAACTCTTACATCTCCTTGGAAGAGTCCACACTGGTGAGTACTTTAAAAGTTTTGTTCCATCACTGACACACGTATGTATGACTGCTGTAAACCCGATGATTCATCGGACTGAGAAGAAAACGAGTTATCCATATAAAGACATAATTTTAGGATTATCGGAGACGAACTACAGAAAATAAAAGGGAGATGTAGTTCGGGGTATCAGGGCTGAAGAATCTCCTCCCGAATGCATTGTTGGCTGGTATGTTCCAGTCACATGAAATCAAGCTACTAGTCTATATCCAAGTAAAATAGAATATTCAACTTATATTATATGTTTCTCTTTGAAACCATTAACTCATTTAAATAACTTCGTATTTTTCTCACAGAGTGCATTATTAGTTTCGCTATGATACTCAGAATAAACAGCGATTAATCAACTGATGTTTGCAATGGAGACGCGTTTCTTTTTGCAGTAACACATGAATGTTAAAATATTTAGATGAGACTCGCCTTAGAGGGTTAAAAGAAATTAATTAAAATGTATAGTATCTATCACTGTCTAATTAATATTCAGCCTATTTTATAATATTATTTTTATTCTGTAAAATCATATTCAGGGGATTAGGCCTACACATTCATTTAAAACTTCAAATTAAAATGTGCTGGAAACGAAGTATTTTCTCCATAACAGAAACAGATATTTAATTTAAACAAAAATACAAAATAATTTCATTCTGTAAATTTAAACAATTACTTCTCAGCATTATCAAATATGCGGTCCATATACGCACGCATTTCATGAGTCCGTCCCACATCTTCGCCACTCTCTTCACCTTATCGCCTTAACAATACTGTACAAGAATTAGTCGCCTGCACATTCATATTGCAAGAGTAATTCAGGGAACCCACCACGGGCGTAACTTTCGGTATCCGAGATCAGCAATTATCGCCTGCACTCGCTCACGTGAAACGGCAATTTACTTTGCTATTGCGTGCTGAGAGACGCGATGATTCTCTCATCATTTCATCAACGCGATTTCAGTACGCCACATCGGCTCTGCCCGCGGTCTCCCGCTATGATGTTTGTGCTTCAGGTTCGCATGTCAGAGGTCTGCATCGGCAGTCAAACACTGAAGTTACCGCACGCTGTTTAATACATCATATACTTCCATTACAACAGCTTCAGATACCTTAGTGACAGAACTATGAAACTTCACACATAAGTGCAGGAAAGTCTAATTAAAATTAGTGTAGTTTAATCACGCCAATAAGTGTAGATATACGTTTCTCATGAACATGGTGGTATTACATTCCAGGAAGCATTGTAATAACTTACTAATGATAGTGATGATTTATCTATTTAACGAATTAGTAACAATTCAATTTATACAACGTCAGACAATAGGATTATTAATTAAATGTAAATGATGTTGATATTATCATGACATAATTTAAGGCTCCATCCCGGAATTTGTCTGGAGGGACTGAGGAAACCCACAAAAATCCTACTTCAAGAATGTCAGTGTCCGTGTCGAGATATAAACCCTGGAACTCCCGTATAAGAAGCATGAGTGCTAATTACTCTGCGGCAGGCGGTGGTGAGTAATGCTACTTGTTGCTTATTTAAATCGTAAATGAGGCGCATGACTGTGGCAGTGAACGCATAATCCTGTGCCTTTCAAGGAACCTGGTAGGCAAGCTGACCTGCTAGATGCCCTTCCTCGGAGCTGATTTACTGCTGATGGCACGGAATTCCACACATTGTTCCAGAAAACTGTTGGCTGCTGTGAGGCTAAAAACTCTTCACTTCGTCAGCTGGTCTGGAATTTCTCGTCATTCCTCCACGGCGCTGATGGTGATGAAGCAGTATATTATTCACTTTACGTGAGCGTAGTTCTGACATTATGTAACAAAATTTCAGACGCAAGAATAGCTTTAACACTCGCTACAAAATATTTATTATGAGAACTCCCTAAAGTCGAAGCTCGTCTAATGTTCCTAGATATAATCCCTATTTGCAATGAGAGACACACCAGAATCAACCCATAAATACAAAATGCAGATTTATTGATTGTTAAAACAGGTGGCATATATAGTTACTACTGGGCTTTAAGGGTTAATCACATAATCCAATCCTGCTATATTACTCGAACATATTACAGAATAAATTTTAATGTAACACGAGGCCGTGTAGCTAGGTAGCAGAATTTGTTCTGTCGAATTAATATGATGAAAACTTCCATGTAAATGCTCCGATATTTCAAAATATGTTACAAATAAGTCTGCACTTACACGTGTTGGCATGAACTGACACATACTATACACAAAATAAATTTATATAATATAAGTGAAATGACACGCTTTAAAGTGAAACACTCGTTTGGGATTTGTTGTTACATGTACATGTAATGGAATAACGAACCAAGTTTCATGAAAATCGACCAACTGGTTACAAAATAAGTTACAAGTGGGCTATGTATGGTGGATAATGTTTGCTGTAAGACAATTTTTCTTCAAAAAATAAAGTATGTATGCTAAAAGGGACTCGAAATGAACAGAACATTAAGTAATTTTTTTCACTGGTGCATCTAGCCGATTAGATAACGGCTGAATGTGAACAGGGATAAATGTTGATGGGTACTGATGGTACAATATCATTAATAAAAACGTAGATTGTACTCTTCCATCACTTAATTTGTACGGCATTATTAAAAACTGAAGTAATTCAAACAAAAATACTGATAGGAAAATTGTGAACCCTTTCTAGTGTGATGAAAATCCATTATGTTAATTATGTATCAATATGGCCGTCCCCTGGGGCTATAATCCACATTTACTGAAGCACGCCCATTAAAAACGTTTTCAACGAACAGCTTAATTTGAGGCTGTTAGAGCTGGTTATAAACAGATGGTTCCATAATTCGGGATGCATATGAGAACTCTGTTATTTGGCAAAATACGGAAAAATGTAAACAGGAAAAAGTTATTGTAAATCATGCGTTTCCAATGTCAAGTGTCGGAAATTTTTACATAGAACAAGCCGTTACGGAGCTACACTCTTTACACTACGAATAGCAAAAATTCACTGCGATGTTGCAGTTTTGACATGACAGTCAAAGAGGGTTGTGATTCCAAAGTTCGGGGAAGAGGTAATGTGGGGAGGGGGGAAGTGCAGAAAACACGAAGTCAACGGAACTACTGATAATATGAAGACTGCAGCGCCATAACGTTTCGTCCTAGGTTTTGAAATTCAACAAATGAAATTTCATAAAACGATATGCAGCAATTTCGCCTTCTTTATATTTTTAAGTATTATGCCAAATAACGGAATTCTGCAATAGTCTAAAACTTGTAAAACACTTGTATATATGCCTACTCGCACGACTATAGCGGCAAGGAGCTAGGGCGATTCCTTCGTATTCGGGACGTTCCGGGTTCAAATCTCGTCCTGAAGTATGGCTAGCCTGACCGATAACCTTCGTGGTTATTCCTCAGTCCCTCCAGGGAATGCCTGGATAGTACCTGGAACTAGGCCACGAGCGCTTCGTTTCGTATCTTTCCAATTCGTCATTCATTATTTATCCTATCATCCGATGCAATAGTGTCTCAGTTACTGACAAAGTCGCTAGATAATTCGCAAAATTAATTAGAGGTACGAAATCTCTCATTTCCTGTGTACGTACATCTAGAGGGTTTGAAGGAGAAATCACCGAATTTGCAGTCTCTGAGGCGGCATCTTGTCCCTTAATTCCGAATTTCATTTTAGAAATCGAAGTGCAAAGAAACAAAAACAGTGGTCATACAGCTGAGCTGCAGGACTAAAGCTAAAGCGCAATTCTATTGTTACGCCAAACTGTCAAACTTATATTTATTGGTGTTTAAACAAAAACACAATGAAATATAAGGTTTGGAGAACAATGCGCGAATACAGTATATCAAATGTTACACACAAAAATGTCAGTTACACTGTATTTATCTTAGGTTTTTTTTACATACACCCGCTACATTTTGAAATACAAAAAGAGACCCAGTGCACTGACACATTTATTTTACAACCCATACGCCTCTAACAATTTATTTTTCTTTAGATTTATAATAATTACACAAGATTTATTAACTACTGTAAGCAGTTCTATCCCTAATTTATACTTTTAAATATTTTAATTCAATGCACGAAGTAGACGAAATTTTTCATCAGAAACAAGTGTCTAATTTTTGTTCCAGAAAAATCTTAAGACAGGCGAAATTATAAGTCAGATTGTCCTACAACTTAATAGAAGCAAGAAAAGCTAAGATAAGGTCACCGAATGTGTTGTCTGGGCTGTGATCCCGTGTAGTCTCGTAGGCGTTTACCAACGTTTCGAAGGAATATATTTGCCTCAACCTCCTCCAGGGCTGAACCCTGACCCCATCACCGTGAAAAGAGGAGCGAAGCCTTCAAACCTACACGATTACACGGCGCCACAATTTACTAGACTGAAAGTAGTGATGAAATGGTTAACATGCCTGCTTCACATTCAAAATATCTCAGATTCAAATCTCAGTCCGAAGAGACTCCATTTTGACTGAGGGCTGTTGTGGTTTTCCTAGTAAATCTTCATAAATTTCGGCATAGCGTCTTATATAGCACTATATCCTTTGTCATTCATAATTCACTAACAATTTTATCATTCGACGTTGTAATTATAGTCCGAGACACTGACAGCTTAATTAAATAAACCACAACAAAATAAAGAAACATAACCCAGGAACACTTTAATCGGGTTCCTGACATCTCAAAGTGCACAAGATATGGATGGCTATTTTTATACGACAAGGGCGTATAAGACATTATAGGACTGCAGTAAATACTTTGTGCACTCTTAACCTTGTCAGAAGACAGAAGGGAGTGATCATTTTCAAGCTCCAGACGTTAAACACGAGAGAAAAGTAGCCTCAGAAGTCTACTACGAACTGGGTGGAACCTAGAGTCTCTCAAGAAGCGGTAGGAAAGATTAAAGTCCCTCACTCTAGCCAGGCTCGAACCCCGAGTGTTACTACAGCTACTCTATAACAAATTCCGGGTCGACGTAATCGATTGCATATATATCTTATGCTAGTCTTCCACTAGGATTTTGTATTAACACAGATTTATGGTCTCTAACGCAAAACACGTAGTACGCACCATGCGTTGCGTCTGGTCAGAACATCTGCAGAAACTAACCGCACTGAAATGGTAAACAATGAGGAGAAGCAGGAAAAAGACGTATGAAAGTTAAGAGTGATCATCAAAAAGAATGTATATATAGGATGAGAAGGAAAGGATATAGCAAAGAAGAGAGTATAACAATATAGGAGATATAAAAAGATAGCAAGAAGAGACGTTGAAGAAGATTAATACGAGGATCAAGAAGTTTGTACGTGGGCAAAACAGACGAACTGTCAGAAACAAATGAACACACAGACGACGAGAAGGAAGATTTATAATCATAACTGTAGACTAAGAAAGTGAAGATGACAGAGTTTATAATTCAGAAATTTCACTCTATAAAAAGCGACAAGAAAAGAATATGAGAAATATTAAAATAATTATGAAAAAAAATATAATGATGGAATGGACTTCGCCATTTCCACAAGGTCCTCGGTTCTATTTGCGGCTTGCAGGACGGATATCCCAACTAAGGACTATCGTGACTTTCTGCAGCTAATCGTGGTAAATTCTGGAACAGTATGTGAAAACAGCCCAATATCGCTTATTCCAGACTGTTCTCTAATCATAATTTACATTCACGCTTCTATTCGTACTATCCTGTCGAAAAGGTAGGAAGACACAATGAATTTAACAGGCATTAGAGACGTATTTTCAAAGGTCATTAACAACGTGGCAAGAAGGTGGCTAGTCAATATTTCTTATAAGTAACCTATCATTGTAGACTTGAAATAAATTCAAATGAAAAAAATCCCACCTTAGGTTCTACATACAATACAATTACTACTTACACGAAGCTAGAAAAACTACGAAAATGTTCCCAAAAGTGCTCACAGTAGAAAAAAAATAAATAGCACAAAATATCATTATCATTGAGCTAGACTTAAATCTGTATTTAAAATGTTTAACAAGGTTCAAATTTAAATAAATGCAAGGAAAGTTTACTAATGACCACATATTTTATACGTTGTGTAACAAGCGATTCAAGAAATAATTCATAATAAAACGATTCTGTATACGTAGAATTAGATCAAGTAGACTCTTTTATCGTTGTTTGTATTACATCTGTATTTCTTTAAGGGCACTTATTAAAATAATCTCAATAACAACAATACTTAGGGTACACTAGTCCATTCTTACTAAAATTTATCACATAAAAATATATATTCTTTTTTATTTTATGAACATTCATGGGAAATTACAATTCAAGACTCATACAGTTTTGTACAGATGAATTTGGTTTTTAATCTTCAGCTGCATACATTTATGCTGACGTTACGATCCAAGTCAACTGTAATGTAATAGTACCATGACAAGACAAACCGCAGCTACAGCATAACCATAGAAGTTTATGGGCCTTAATATTTCTATAAATCCGAATGAAGTGTGGATAAATATGGCTCGAGTCAGAATAGTTGCATTAGGACGAAATTAAAACTCACTGCTTACGGGAAAAAATTATACTGGTAATGGTGTGCTTAAACTGTGTTTAAAAAAGGCAAATAAGCGACGTAAAATGGGGGAAACGGGCAAACAGTGTTGCTGATACGTACTCTGAAGTATGATGAACATATTGCAGTACGATCCGAGGTTTCCAAGGCTGAATTCGAAGATGGCTGTCATCTGGGTTCTAACGCCATGTAGTATGGTAGAAGTTTACCAAAGTTTCAAATATCCTTGCTGCCTACATCGCCAGGGTGACAGCCCTGGTGATGGAGGCAGCCATCTTCATATTGCATGCCAGTCCGCCACGGTGAAGCCATTGTGTAAGCCCCTTCTCTTACTCTGTTGTAGGTCTCTATTAAGTAAGTAACAGTTACAGCATATTCTCCTTTGGATTAGCGTAGACTGCACCTTAATAGCAGGCAATACCAACCAGATGCTGTACCAAACGACCCTACCACCGGTACTTTACACACGATGACTTAAATTAATTTAAAAAGAATCGGACAACTTCGAAACACAACACGGAAACCGGATTTTGTACAAGAAGTACGTATATTAGACACGTTTTCTGCAATACTCTCTTTCCTATTTTCTTTCCAGATCCAACGGAACATCGCTCGATTAAGTTCATATAAATTAAGTAGTGTTTGAAATTCTCAGGGCTTTAAGTATAAAGATGACGGTCTTCTGGGTTGAAGCACCACCGTATAGTCTGGTAGAAGTTTACCAACTTCACAGAGTGACTCATCCCCTTAAATGATAAAGCAGCAAGGGCCTCTAAAATGTTGGTACATTTCTAGCAGACCACACGACGCAACAACCCAGAAGACAGCCATCTTCGATACAAATTAAGGTACAGACGAGAAACGTACGAGCTCATCTTATTTTAAAAAATTGCTCGTTTTCTACCCCAGATTATGTTGAAAATGAGAAGTTAATTAGCTACTGGAATATCAGACGCGTTGTGCGTATTATGTGTTTATAAAAGGACTAATGTTAAGACAAATAATTGCTTCGAAATGTAAAAGTGACACTACGTGGGTGACAAACTATACGCCTATACGGAATAAATCCGGTAAAACGTCTGTATACTTCAAATGCTTCTTGATAAAAAACGAAAATATAAAAGGAGTATTTACTTCGGAAGTCGCGTCAGCTGATTCTCTTATAGAAATATTATTACACTACCCTTTTATTACAGTAATCGATCCATATTTCGTGCTCAGTGTTTACTGCTTTGTTGGACAGATACAAAAGACAACTTGAAATATATTCATGATTAAATTAGCAGCACAGTAATGACAAGAAATGAATGCGGTTAATCAATAATAATATTTCACCTCTCGAGTTCTCTCTAACGCCAAGAACAACGAGAGAAAATGAATTTATAATTATACCCTCTGCTTATATTGGTTTAGAACACGGTCTCTGACACTACTGCAGAAGAATAAAGGGCGAAGCAACATGAAACATTTTGTAACACCCAAGATGGCTGCCTTCTGGGTTGTAGGGCCGCGTAGTCTAGTAGAAGTTTACTAACGTTTCAGAGGTCACTGCGATGAGTCATCGCCCTGATGATCGAGGCAGCGAGGACCTCTGAAACGTTGGTAAACTTCCACGAGGCTGCGCGGCGCTACAACCCAGAAGACAGCCATCTTCGGACTCACCGCCGTGAAAACCTCAAATCCAACTTGTAACACCTAGTTTAATATTGTGGGGAGGGGCTGTTTGCCTTCCACCAAACCCAAGGCAGGAAGATCGACGCCCGTTGCCTACTCATTCAATACAACCAAGTCCCCCCCCCCCCCCCCCCACTCCACATCTCTATCCATATAATCCGAGGACGACACGTGCTTGGTAACAAAAGATTCCAGGGGGAAAATATTTCGTCTGTTCACTTACACTTGACAGAGTTTTCTTGTAGTTCCTATTACGAGGTGGGAAAAAAACTGCATTATGTTGTATAGACTTTCAGAAGTTTCGAGACTTTTTATATGTGTAACTAGTACTTTATTTAAAGTATAATACTGATTTATATATAGTACTTACAGTTTCCACTTTCTACTAAACACTGAAAACACAGCATATTAATGTATTTGATAAGTTGTCCCTGCTGTTTAGTTGAGCACCACGTCTTTTAGACGTCAGCAAACTTCTACCAAACTACACTTCGCAACAAACAAAAAGACAGCCATTTTCATACTTCTTCGATCAGACTCCAACTTGTTTCAACTTCATACACAACTTTTAAGCGGTATCTCTACATGTGTAACCTACTTATGAAGAAAAATATATTTCTAACACACACATGTGGAAAAATGACTGAGCTAATAAATATGGTTAATTTTATTTTACCATTTGCTGTCTCAGCCCCACACATCCTAGGAACTCGTCATCACTAAAAATATGAATATCCGAGCCACTATGAAATATACGCTGTATCAAATAACATGCCTATCATTGTATGGAAGGGACCGCAAATATTAAAATATTGCATTATTTTAAGTTTTCTCATAGTAGTCATTCTCTGTTATTATTTAAATGTTATGAAATTCTGTAGATGTTCATCGTAACATATGAAATTTTTGACAGTGAAATGCGCCGTGCTTATTCAGTACCTCCCAACCCGTGGTTTACCCACTCTCGAAATGGATCTTAATTCACTTAAGACGTTTCATTATGACTCCAGTCCTGTAGTAAGTGTTCAGACTCACAATATTTACGTAACCATTATGTCTAATTTTACGTTAGGGTTCATGTTCTCTTCCACAGATTTATTACATATAATAATTATTTAACCAATTATTTTCAAGTATCTAACTTTTATATTAATGCAAAGGTTACGTAAAGTCGTTTCGACTAAGAAGATATTTCAGGGAATATTTTTAGGTTAAGAATATCTTCCAAAATCAAGTTTCGCCTTTTACTCAAGCGTCTTTCACGTAACTGAGAAATTTCCTAGTCTAACCTTCCCTCTTTTCCATTCATGTCTACACGAATGGAGAAACTATTTTGATGACTTCTTTCATTTCTGACAGAAGAAAAATCTACATACTATCATAATAAAGGCAACTGAGCTGACGTAGCACTCAATAAACTCCCGATTATCCAGGGGAGATTAAGAGGAGTCCACCTGGTGTAAACTAAAATTAAAAGTGAATTTAGAAAATTTGTTGTAAAAAAAGTTTAAAAAAGAAAGGAATAATTATAATGATATATTATTTAAGTATTAACATAAATCAGTTGTTGCTCAAACCTGAAATTTATGTCAATTGAACGTTTTACTACCCGCTGGAATCCACTTGTAAAAACATTTTGTGTGTACCTACTGTATTAAATTTTATGTAAAATATTTTACTTTCATAACATCTTAAAAATATATGTAGCGTATTTGTGTAATTAAACTTACGTATTTGTTACATTTGCGTGTATTTATTTCATTTTGAAGATTATCCGGGGTTTTGATTGCACGGAAAAATATATTAATTTTCAATTTTCTTTAAAAACAAGGTAGACCCCGGTAAATCTGCAATCCAGATAATCGGGAGTCTACTGTAACTAAATCAACCCTCTTTTTAAATTTAAAGTTCTGGGTCACTAATGACATCATTCGTAATTAATTTAAAAATTTGCTCCCTGTGTCACATCGACCACCTCATCTTTTCGACAACAAGGAATTATTAAAATATTAGCAATACAGACAAACAGAGGAATACTGCAATACATAAAATACATATTTCACAATGACTCTTTGTTTTAAGATGGTTTTTACATTCGACCACAGAAGCTTAAAAAGCAACAAACTGATCAGTTATCACGATGTAAAGTTTTTAATTTTCATTAACAGAAAAACAGCCCAAAATCTTGGGGACTTTCATTTACTCTCTCCCGACAGTTTTTCCACAATTTGCTGCCACATTTTATTTGTTAAAATATGCTAATAGGTTTTAAAATTGGGGAGAATTAAGTGTTACGACCGACTGTTTAATTAGCATTATTTCAGTACTCTGAACTTTGGTATAGTTTATATCAAAAAGCATTGTAATAAAACGTATCAAATTTAAATGACTATGAATACAAATATTATTTTAAACTGAATAAATGGCGTATAGAAACTATAATATTCTCTTCTGAATTATGACATAACCGGCAACATTTTTATAAATATAATATAAGCTATTATAATCTAGGCTCGGATAAATGTTATATTATTTGTGCATGTCATATTCACAGACAATGAGCAGATCTATGTGAATAGGCCATAATGCAATAGTGTTTGTTTACTTGTAGGCTATTATATTTTTCCATACCGAAATGTTTTACTGTAAACAACAAATACATCAGCACAAATGATGACACGGTTCTCAAAACAAAGACAAATGCAAACAGCTGAAAGGTGTTCCTCAAAGTTTGCCGTTAGTTGCTAAATTATGAAAACCACCCATTTTAACCGCTACTGGTGAATCTTGAATGCTGTTGCCATGTAATTACGAATAAGTACGAGTGTCATTGTGTTTGTCTCACGATATTTCTCTTTATGCAATGTTTCCTTCAGCAGTGCCTACAAACTTTATCTTCCTTTGAAGTTCTCTTCTTATATGTGAAAACAGAAGATTGTTTTGAATTTAAAGTCACATATAGTTATGTGCATAATAGTACAAATAATAACTAAAGATTTTTTTCGTTTTAAACGTATTACGAAACACTTTAAGACAATTTCATTTCCTCCTACATAGGATACCGAACTATGCACAACCAACTTCGCCTTCATATTATCTCAGAACATAAGTTGTATAAATTCACGCTTCGCAGAACACACTGGAATTCTTCAGACACTTATACAGTATTAATAACAACTCATCGTGAAATATTTGCCTCAATCCGGAAAATAAGACCTACAAAATTCCTTTCCCAAATAATACACATCCGTAACAAGATTAATAATCCAGAAAAGACAACAAATATTTCAAGATACATTTACTGGAACAAGAATGTATGTATCGGAAACCAGCATAATACCAAAATAGGAACGAAAAATCAAAACTATAATAGGGGCCATGGAACTAGAGCGAGAGATGTTAGAAACCTTGATACAATCAGCAACAAAGTTTGGAAAACAGACTTAATAGAATAAGAACTTACGGACTGAAAAAAGGAAGACAGAATACAGAAAATATTTTCACATTATATCCATTCACCGCCTTACAGAACGCAAGATGATCCACAGGTAGAAAACTGGCTATAGAACAGCGCGTAATGGAACCGCTGATAAATCATTGGAAAACGACATTGCACAGTAATGGTGAATGGGATTAAAAGGTAAAAATAAGCTAAAAGCAATTTATTAGCATAAATACTACAATAGAATTAAAGTGAAAGAAATGTTGAGAATACAGAAGGAAAAAGTGAAGGCACAGATAAAGTATCAGACTCGTAAAAATTGAAAAACCTTAAGTCTGAGGTTAATAACGGGACTGAACACTTTAAGTGTAAAATTATATAAAAGCACAAATAGGCCTGTATCATTTAAGGACAATCTTATGCGTGCAAGTACAAACTTAGACAAAAGTGGCATAATTTACGCACAGTCCACATTATCCGACATTCATTTTGTTTTATCCGACATGCCGTGTTGGAACGCTCCACTACTTCAAATATGAACAATTTTCTAATAAGCTAATATTGCATTTCACTTACACCAGTTCGCTTACTATCAATAATAAAAATAACAACTATGTTTCCCGTCGAAACGTAAAATGTATACAACTTCTCATTATATAATTTTCTACTTGTTCAGGCATTAATATAAATAAGTATGTTGGTTGTAGCTTGGGTTGTTTGCGGAAAAAAATGTTAGCACTAGATCTATACATAATCCGGGTTTGAAGGTTCAGAATCCGTTGTAGTTTAATCCGGCAGTAATGGTTCGAGGAGTAGGGACACACAAAGGCAAACACGTGCTACCATGAGTGCAGCAGTTTGCACACCGTCTTGTAGCTAGCGTTTTAAAACTAGATGACCAGTTTCCTACGTGGGTCTTGAGCCAGGCTTAGCACTGTAACACAGGCTTCCATGTTTTCCTACAGTATAAACTTGTTGCGAAGTGGATACAGCACTTACAAATCCCAGTGTACACAAAACGCCACTAGCAGCTCATACACACATTATCGCTCAACTGCTGCATTTTGTGTTTCCTTGCTTGTTTGTTAAGTTTGTTTGCTGGAGTGAATTTTAGTTTCGTGTAGAGGAAGAAGCAAGGCAAAGGACAAATCTACGATCTAGTACAGCCGCCTTCGAAACGCAGTAAAGGTCTTACGCTTTAAGAAAACACATGGCTTTGGGTGCGCAGAAGTTGAAAATGTGTTGTGCACTTAAGTCGGACGCTACAGCTGCGTGCGCAAAGATGAAGACCATGTTCAGACTTACAGTAATTTACGTATACCACTCCTTGCATATAGTTGACATTTACACAAAAGAGCCACACTTTGTGTGGCCACTGAAAGAGGTAAACAGTACAAAGGCAGCAAAACGCAAAACCTTGATACCTCTAATAAGAAAGACCCACGATTGGATACGAGCCTCATATTCTTCCATCTCCTTCTCGGTCTTGCAACTAAAAGTCTTCCATAAACAGATAGTCTGTAAGAAGAAAGTTATAAAGGGCAGTATTCTTGGCAAATATGTAGCCTAGGATGTAACTGGGTGTGTGAAGAACGTAAAGTTTTGTGCGATTTATTGTTAGTGAATGAGGTAAAACGTTGTGGTATTAATTTCCGTTGTATCAAGTATGAAGTTCTTAGAACAGATAATAGAATCAGGGACTAACGGACAGATTTACTGGTACAATGTGTTGAAGGGGATTGGAAGTAACTGGAGAAACACAACTGTAAGACGTCATTTAACATTTCAAGTTCATATTCAAGAGGAATTCAAGGCGTCTTGTTATCCGACAACTTAAATAATTTGCATAAATGAATACAATTATTTATGTAGTAAGCTCTGTCATAATCGGATCAGAAACTTGCCTTTGATGACGTGTATATACAAACCATCTCATGCATCATCCATCAAGTGGAACCAGTGACCCAGATCACGTGTTTTTATTATCCGTTACCCTCATTAGTCCGATGCGTTTTCGATTAATAATTGTGAAATTTCAAGGGTGAACACGCACGGATCACAACCACGTACATTACAATTCAACTGAATAACTCTCATTCGGTATGGTATGAAAATTTAAGTCTCAAAGTATGACAGTTATAGAAATGACGGACTTCAGTTACTACAGTGCGTCCATAAAGTCACAAAGGTATCAAAATTCGTATCTACTGAATATACGGGTAGGAATACAGAATGTCTCAAAAATGCATAAATATTATAATGTGGAATATTAATCTCGTTATTGACGTCCGTGTGCTGTCTTTAACGAAGAGATGGGCGGTGATGATTTTGGACACCTACACTAGATTAGGCCGGCCGCAGTGGCCACGCGGTCTGAGGCATGGACCTCGTGCGCCTGACTGCTGGGACCATGGGTTCGAGTCCCACTCAAGGCAAGGATGTTTGTCCGCGTCTTTCTGTGTTTGTATAGGTAGAGGCCTTGCGTCGGGCTGATCACTCATCCAAGGAGTCCTACCATTGTCCAAACAGATCAATCGAATAAATAAAAACCTCGACACCTACGGGTAAAAGAGGATGAGAGAAAGAAGGAAATAAAGAAATATTAGATTAGCTAATTCATTAAGTGCCGATGCTCACGTATGCAATGGTTTAGTTTATTGGCATGTCTTCATTTCATTCACTGAATGTGTGTATGCATTTTTGGGGCATTCTGTACATAAGAACAGACCGGAAGACGCAATATGTTTAAGTTGCCTGAGAGAGTTGATGCTACTGGGCAACAGAAATCAAAATATTACACTTATGTATACCAAATTGTGTAAATGCCTAAAATAGAGTAAATTGTGGAAAGTCAATATCTGATTAAGATTTCAAAAAGTATATCGCCTTTTCTGGAACCCCAAATTTTATCATCGTGTTCACAAGAGATCGCCACTCAATCAACACCCGTCAACCTTTTTCCTATAAGTTTCATCATAATATTGTCTCTTCATCTATGCTTCGGTCTTCCAAGTGATCTCTATCATTAAGGTTTTCCTACTGAATTTCTGACTACATTTATCATATTTCTTGATATGACCTCAGTAATAATATCCGGAAAAAGTACCTACACAAGCTCCTTATTTTTTAATATTATGTTTCCCTTACTTCCTTTGTCCAACTAATCCACTCAGCAGTCTGTTTTCAAAACCCTCAATCCACGTCCGTCCCCTAATGTAGAGACATATTGGTGCACTAGCTTTCTGAAGAGTCTTGTCCTTAGACATTCATAAACGCCACAGTCAAGAAATTAAATTGAAAACACACAATCATTCAACCGACACAAGTTCAGACACTATTTCTTTAAGTTCTGTTTAATGTTATCGCCCTACGTACTCGGTATGTATTTTATGTCGTCTCTTGCCAACAGGGAATTCTTCCAACCACGTAGCTGTACGCACGACTACTCCCTCACCACAGGCTGTATTATAGTTATATGTTGTATTCCAGTACTGGCACATCAGAATTTATAACATTTTCCTCGCGTTTTAGTCGTTAATTTTGCCGACATTGTCTTAGAGCAGGATCAAGTTCGTTTGTGTTTCATTGTATTCCATTTCTGTCGGTTGCTAGTAAATTGGCCTAATTCGTAAAACGATCTATTTGGCTTTTATAACAGCCATTGGTATGAACAGACACGGTCATAAACATAAAATACGATTGACTTATGTTTTCGTGTTTAGAAACTAAATTTAACCACAATCTTTTAGTGTTTCCATATCACTATCTACAAGTAAGTTAAGAGGTTGAAGTAACCTGTTATGGTAACATTGTGTATCCCTGTTAAGTTTGCAAAAGACGCGCGTAAAATATTAAACCTATACACAAGTATTTAGTAACCGTTCATACAATATATGACAGTTAAATATCTGGATCAAGGATCGGTACTTGGTCGGTATAGGCCTATTACAATGTTCTCCCTGTATCGCTGGGTAACCCCAGAAAATTACAGTTTACTTACGCATTATTTCAGTATTTTTCGCATAGTTTACCCAATTTCTGACTTTATAACACGCGTCCTGTGCTTCAATTTGACTACCGCAGTGTCCATAACAAATTACAAAACCTCATACTTTCTAGTAATAATTTTACTTCCTTTGTCCATGCGTTGCATTATTCATTCACAGTTTGCCTATGAAGGACGAAGCTATGTGTGATACATTTCCTGTATAGCTAAATTCTCTTTAGCAAATTTTTTTTTTTTTAGTGATATGAAGACCTTTCTTCTAGAATATTTGTTATTTGTGCAAACCTGTTATTACCACGTGCATTTCTTAAGGTGCAGTTGCATCTTATTTTAATATTATTGTAGTCTATAGATATTCAAGTGAAAGTAGTAACTAATACTAACTTATTCCTATTTCTAAAAATAAATTTAAAAAGAGAAATTATTGTTACAAGAAGGGAATTAATTCGTAGTTTTAAAACACGTATGAAACATCAGTTATCTGTGTGCACAGAATGTCATCTATTTCATCTCAGTTATTTACAAGAAGGAAATTGAGTTCATATATTTTATTCTTCACGGGTTTTCCACAGATTCACCATCGTGTCATAGACTTCTTCAAAACCACTCAAGTCTTTTAATGATTTCCGTCACATCTGCAGTTCTTTCGGAGCATTAATAACGAACAGCGTGTCCTTTGTCAGTTGTGAGACCGAAATCAAGCTCCTGAGTCTGTAAAATTGTTTCGCTCTCCAGTTATTCTGCGTTTTAAACAGGGTTCTAAAAATGAAGAAGGTTAAGCGCTACATCAGGATGTTAAGAAAGAGTAGCGACAAGAACTTTATTTAACTGGACGTTCTCAGTTGTAAAAGTTAAAAAGCTTCCAACTTTAGTATGATTGTGAACGATGAAACACGAAGCAGTTGTGAACTATTTGAAGACAACACATCACTTTAATGAAGAGGGGGGGGGGGGTCCTCTGGAAACTGAGTCACAGGACAACTACTGTGAACTCTATAAATAGCTCTTGTACTGTCCTATTACAATCTCACTTTGCTCTAGCATCTGACGAAAGCACAGAACATGATAAGCATAAAAAATAAGTTAGATAAAATATAGTCGATAAAGTGAGATTCTTCGAATACTGTGGTATTTGTTCCTTGTTTAACATGCAATGCAAGCCTTTAAACTAAATTAGCTGCTT
Organism: Zootermopsis nevadensis; assembly: GCF_000696155.1. The sequence goes on along the minus strand of NW_019059784.1, from coordinate 146,388 downwards.
TTGAAAGGAATTTCTGGCAACCCTTTCAGAATTTGATAAAACACTCAGCGATTCATATCTCTTCAGCATCAATTATAACTAAAAATAAAACCGAACTGGGTGTTTTATGGCATGCGACAAGCAAAACAACATACACTCTTAACTCTGGTTTACATTTCACAAAAACGTCAATAGAGGAATCATATAACTTCTGGAGCTGCCTATTTCTTGACCGCCGTTAGTGCACTGCTTGATAGGAACGCGTGGAGGTCTGCTGAAGTCGACGAGTTAAAAAGCTGGGGGTAGTCGAAGGGTGTAAAGAACAGAAAGAGAAGGAGTGTTGTATGTTGGAACGTGACCACTTTCCATGGCTGAAGCTTTTGTGAGCTTGCAGCTAGCTTTTAAAACTCCATCCCTCTCTCTCTTCACTGTCTTTTGCTTTCCATGGTTCTACTTGCATTAGCTTAAAGAGAACAACTTTAGGGCAGCCACCCTTAGTCTTTTCAGGCCTTTTACTTCTAAGGCAAGAAATAGCGAAGGGCTTCTTGCGAGGCAAAGTATACCAACAGACGACACTTAGGAGGCTATTCAACGCACATAATGAATTTTTAAATTAATTTAGTTTCCATTCGTCCCATTATACATGTAGGAGAGTTTCATTACGTTTCGAAGGCTATAATAATGTGTTTCAAAAGCTATAGCGCATCTTCCTTCAACTGTCAGCGTTTACAGATCTCGTTTTGCGTAAAATTATATGAAATATCTTAGATTGAATTCAGTAATCAGGCGGTCTCGGGTGTGGGCTTTGCCGTTTGGGTACTTGGATTGCACCCAAGACACGGACGTGTCTCTTTCTCTTTCTCAGATGCACTATCCTGTATAAACAGATCAACCGCCGGATGTGTTCTTCAAAATGTCTAAACTTATTCATAATTTCAGAAGTAATTCTAAATTGTAACATGAGATCGATAGAAATTATGTTCTAAGTCGGAGGAGAAATTTTAAGAAAATAATATTTTTAATAAATTTCTTACATAATATTTGGCAAAAAGTGCTCAAAATATGCTCGCAAGAATATTGACTTCTAGTGTACAAACTGTACAAAACTGTACCAGAATTATAATATGTATTCCTAACCGCAGTTACAACAAAATACACGTGGTAGAATACACAGCTAACATAATACTTCATAGAGCTGAAGATTTATTACCATGATTTTCATAAAGACGACAGCAAGTAACGTGTTGTCAGTGTTATCCACGGATTGCTAAAATATGGTCTAAAATACTGCATAAATCTAATAAGACCTAGACAAAAATATTAATTCATTTCTATTGTACTACCGTTAAATTTCAATGAACAGTTTGCTAAAATTCTTTAACTTGCACATTTTCTATATATTACCTTATCATGTTGAAGCGTTATAGGAAATTTGACAAAAAAGGTTTTTCTAGAAATATAAGATACATTTTTAAAAACATAAGAAAATAACACCATATCTTTTGTTTCATTTAACACGAATTCGAATCAATTAGGCTATTACTTATGTAAATTCATAATTATTAAATATCCTTGCATTAATAAAGGACAAAATTTGTCAGCACGAAAAATTATTGAAGAACAAACTAGGTACTCATATTTTGTTTTTAATTGTCCACGATGATAAATGATGACAAAAACTTGAAAATTGGTCTATTCATAACACACACACACACACACACACACAATGCATAATAATATATATTTTAAGTTTCACGTAGTATCATATTTCCATAATTATGTCCCTTAATTTACACTCTTCAAAAGGAAATTCATGAAACGAAAGTGCTTGTATGGTATACAAATTAGTGACGCCCATTAAAAGCGCAGAGCTGTTGTTCTGGTAGCTACCATAATGCAATGCGCGTAAACGAGCTGTCACTCAGTGGCGGGTCTACGAAAATGGCACGTACTTAAGTTCACGCAGGTTTCTGCCAAAACGTCGAACTGTTTTATAGTTACCTGTTCTCTATTCATTTTTTAACAGTGTACAAAAGTGTTTTCATAAAGATAAATCACTCATCGCAAGTAAAAAGAATCTCATAACTCTCAACCAAATAACGGTGCATAACAAGGGAGGTTCTAATGGTGATGAGTATGAAGATGGCTGGCTGGCTGGCTGGCTGGGTTGTCGCGCCGTGTAGTCTGGTAGAAGTTTACTAACGTTTCATTACGTTCTTGCAGCCTCCTTCATCAGGAAGACGAGTGACGATGATGGAGGCAGCAAACACCTTTAAAATATTGGTAAACTTATATTAGACTACACGGTGCAACAACCCGGAAGACAGACATCTTCGAAGTACTTAGTGGTATCAGTGTTATCAAGATAGTCTAAATCCACCAGCCACGAGACACGTCCTATTTGTCGTGGCTTTAGGGTCAACCGTCATTATTTTATATAATAGCTCTGTGCTTAAACTATACTGATGCTAGTCAGCGCGTGTTCATCCCGCCAGTGAAAGAAAAAAAAGATTCTCTTCAATGAAAGCTGCAGGAAACCAAGAGGAAATCTGAGAGCCGGCTCCAACGATCCTACGGCTGGACTACTATTGATTATACCCACTGTCGCATTACATTAAATGCAAACCAGTAATTTTTTACTGTTAAAGTTTTATGTTATATTAATTTTCAATTATAATTACTTTCATGACAAAATATTTCGCTTCTTAACTTCACGACAAATACGTAATGTATGCATAAATTTATAGACATGTTTTTTCGTATATTTTCAACGCCAGTTACTTACTGCGTCAAATTACAGTTCGCTAATTTTTCAGTGTCTCCCATTAAGACCAGGCCCGTAGAAGAACTTTATTATTTGGCAAAATACAGTAAGCTAGTGGCGCTTGTTTTAATATCTCTGTAAATCCTCTGTTTTTAAATCAGTCAATTAAGGTACCACAGGGAGTAAGCTTCTAGAACGTATCATTAACAGTAAATAGCTCAACGGAACAGATCCGTTTTAAAAAGAGGATGTCGATTAGCTCCTAGTATTTGCGAAACCCGAACGTTCATCGCAGGGTACACAAAATGTCACTGGATCTTATAGCGACCCAGTGAAATTCTGGCAATATACAATTCCTAGATCAATTTTAAGACCATCCTTCCATCTGTGCCTAGATCTACAAAGTTGCATCTTCCCTTTATTTTTTCTGACGATAATGTTTTATACGCTTATCCTCTTTGAGCGCTACATCCCACAACCATCTCATCCTCTTCGATTTAATCATCCTAGTAACATGTGATAAATAGTACAAGTTACATCTCATCCTCTTCGATTTAATCATCCCAATAACATGTGATAAATAGTACAAGTTTTGAAACTCATCATTATGCAACCTGCTCCATTATCCTCTTTATGTTGTATTTCTGAGGCTAAAATATTCTTTCTCTTCAACAGACGAACTGAAACAGACTTTTAGGCATTATGATTTGAAAACATTTATTCATTTTTTTACAACAAAAAAACAACAACAAAGATTGAACTGTCATCCTACAATATGTTGAATACTAACTCCTGTCAAACGTGAATATTAACACGTTTCCCTGGCAGAAATATGGACTGCAGATTTTATGCGTACGTACACAACGAATAAATACATATGTATGTGTTTGTTGTTTTCCATTCTTTACAATCAATATGTCAACGTAGGTCGGCCATCTTTCTTGTTGCATATAACAGCGTTTAGAAACTATGTTTGTATATTCAGGCATGGATACGTATCCGCTTTTATCTGCATTGCGTTGTACTGTGCAGTGTTGTGTTGTGTAAGATAAACTAATCACCGTTCATGCCCTCTTAACAAATATCGAAAAAGGTTTATAATTTCATAGTTTGTTCTGAACTGGAAAGCCCCAAATGAGCAAAATCTCTGTCTAATCTTTACAAAGATCTCTACTGGTATAATACGAGCACAAGCTTTGTGATTTTATGAGATAATAAGAAAATTAAGAGGACTATTTCCTCATTTTATACACTCCACATAAAACAGCGCGACAAAGCGCATAAATGCATAACACTAGGATATGTAAATAAATGTATGTAACGCGCAGCTATGAGAGCCCAGCATGTGTGCTAATTCAACTGGCGTCTATCGCGACATGCTTGCACATTTTTACCCCACTTTATGGGCGAAGAGAACAGAAGGGAAACGAGTTTGTAACCAAAGAGTCGTTCTGGTTGCCACAGTAACCGACTTCATCAGATTTACGAACAAGTGAGAATAATCTGGCTAATTCAACGTTCTGGTGAAACGGATGAAACAAATAAAAAGAAAAGTTTTTCAACTACCACATCCCCAACCTTAAAATTGATTTTTTTCTTTTACTGCAAGGTTGATATAAGAGCTCTAATTACCCTTAAATTCAGAAATTTAAACCATTCGTTCCAAATCCTATTGTACTCGCTTCTTGGACGTGACTTCCCTCCAACTTTCGGGTTTCATGTGCAAATTAAATAATTAAACTATCTTCACCCCCATCCTCGTACGACTGAGAAGAAAGTCTTTGAAATTACATCCTTCGTCCTGAACTTAAAGGAAATGAATTAATATGCAGACGGCCAAATGTAACTCTGACGTGGCATCATGACCAATGCATCTCCCCTCAACACGCTTCTTTGAGATAAATGTGATTACAGACAAAGATGGTTGTCTCCTGAGATATTCCATTGTGTTCTCTGGCAAATACGTTCCATCGCACTGACGATGGAGGTATTAAACTCCTGTGAAACATCGGTCAGTGTCTAACAGACTAAATTATACAAACCCCCCCCTCAAAAAAAACAGCCATCTTCATACTGGTAGCCGTGAGAACTTGAAATCGTATCGTGACAATAAACTAGAATATTATGAGCTTTAAATCGTATGATACAAAGTTGTGATAGCCGATCATTCTGTATAATTAAATAGGTTACACGTTTGGTGTTTATTTAATTGTATGCCATTTTAGGTAGAATTAAAATTCATACAGGTTGGATTACTTTACAAACAGCATGTGTTGTATCATTCTGGAATACATCCCTGTACATGAGGCTATATTCTGTATGTTATTTATTTGCTTTCGTTCAATTTATTCTTGTTTATATCCCAATACTTTCGTTCAATTTATTCTTGTTTATATCGATAAGGAATCCCAATATATAAATATTACAGTTGTGGGTCAAATCAGCGCTCGTAGAGATATTATGTCCTGGGTCATTAGCTTTTTTTAAAGTAAGCCTATCAAAATATATCGTTAATAAACTTACAGTTACAATTATCGCAGCGTGGAAATTATAAGTATGAATCATGTTATAAGAAACATTTTGATTGGAAGTCACACATGGTTCGATTTGTTTTAACTTTCTCATCGGTTGCTGAGTTTACGGGCGGTATGAGTGAAGGTGAAGATTTCGGGTTTTGCGCTGTGTAGCCATTTGGTTGTATACCAACATTTCGGAGAAGCATACTGCCTTCATCTTCAGTGGCCTCTATGTTAGTCCAATCCGAAATGTTGTACACAAACAAAAGACTACCTAGCGCATCATCTCGGAAGGTATCTACATTTACTAATGTTACTAATGCAAATGGAATAAACATATATTTCAAAACAGGGATACTGAGACGTTAAAGGTCATAAATCAACAATTTATATGAAAATGTAATGGGATCGAACTTCATGAGAAAACAATCCATAATTTTATTCATTTTGTTATTCCACATTTACAGAAAAACAATGTGTGGTTATAAATAAAGACTAATTTATTCGAAGTGAAATTCTAAATTAAATAATGTGACAATACTGTACCGGAACAACATTAAATTATTCATTCACTGGTTATAAAACTGTCTTCTAGGGTGACTAATTTTTCTGGGAACGCAGATCTTACGTATCACACCGTCCACTTTCCACAATGCTTACAATCATGTTGTGTAAAACGGTAACTGAACGCAGATCTTACGTATCACACCGTCTACTTTCCACAATGCTTAAAATCATGTTGTGTAAAACGGTAACCGAACCATTTATTTTGCATGGATCTGAAATTTTGTTTTATTTTCAAAGAAATAAATTACAAATCCTTGACAAAATTCTCAGGAAAATATTAGGATCAAACAAAGATATGGAGGAGAATTCAGGATTAATTACATAAAAATGTATTTAATTATTTATATTATTAGTACAGTAAAATATACGAGATAATAATGATCTGGTATTTTGACTAGAATGGTGAGATAAGAAATATGTTCAGAATTTCACCACTTTAAAGACAAGTGAGAGACAGGTGGGCAATTTTAATGGATCTTAAAGTGTATCCGTTCTAAATCTAAATTCATAACATAAACAAATGGAGAAAATATCCCGCTACACGCTAATGTGGCGCTTGGGGAAGGGGGGATGACATATAGCTGCTATTCGTTCTTGACCTCGGCATTAGGTGAGGGTGGGTGGTCACAAGTTCCGACCGTGATTTACTCCCGAGGTAAAAAACCCCGATAACCACTTAACAAGACGCTGAGTGGACCACGGAACAGGTCTGGACGCAGAAGCTAGACGAATCCTCTGACCCTGCCGGGGATAGAAGCCTGGTCCTCGAGTCCGTAATCGGACGCGACAGAGATTGAGCCACCCCCGGCTCTAATAACGTATAACATTTTAATATTATTATAATTATTTATGCAATGTTGTCTTCACATTTGAAACCAATCTTACCTCGGATAATAGTTGAGACACTGTGAATAAAGTATTGTGCATTGTCATGGCATTCGAACTAGGTTACAACACACAAAGTTAAGTTTAATCGAAATATACATACGTTGTTATGTTGGCAGAATTTAACAAACCGACAGAGCCAAAGTAATTTTATTTTATCTTTCGTGTGTCTGTAACACTGAATCCAAAACGAGTGAGAGCAAAAAATTCCTTTAGGTACAAACGAAATTGTATTGGATTTGAAGGGAGGTAAATAACAGCAATCACACAAAGCAAATATTTACTCTTTGTCTGTATGTCGTTTGATGATCTGATTCGCCAATCGCGCATGAGTCCGTTCAGCGCCCTAACTTCCGTTCTGTGGCCACAAATTTGCCATGTCGTACCCGAAATAACGGAGTATAAGAACGTACAAAGCTGTGAACAGGAAAACGTACACGAGAAATAATGACTATGAAACAGGATGGAAAATTAGTAGTCCATTTTTCACTAACTTCATGCAACATACTCACACTTGTGAAGCTATGAGTTGCTCAGATAATCAATTCTGAAATGTCACTACTGCCATGCTCACGACAGCCAGCACAGAAACTACAGCGTACACTCAGCCAAAGAGAATGAACGACACTCTCTCCCACAATATTTCTATAGATCCAAGATCCACGTTTCTGTGGAGGTCCAATTTTCATCATCCCAAATACTTGCGTCTCACATGTGATCATTCCATTCAAGTTCTCTAATATTTTCCTTGCAATTTCATTACCTCCATACGTGCTATATGTCTTCATCCTCTCAAAATCTACAATTAGACCACTTTCAAGTAATGCTAATGAAGAAGATCTTATTATCATCCTTCTATCGCTCCTTTCCCCTCACTGTTATTCCCTCCTTAACACTCTGTTTTTGTATTCGCTCTCCCTTGAAAAGTTCAAATATAACACATAAAACAACGAGATACAATTTTTATATGTGAAGTTCAGGTTAGACGGCGACGAAAATTAAGATGGCTGCCTTAGGGCTGTTGCATAGTCAATTCTGTTAGAAGCATACCGACGTTTCAGAGTTGCTTACTGCCTCCATTATCAGTAGAATGAGTGCTTATCGCCCTCATAATGGAGGCAGAAAGCACCTCTGAAACGTCGGTATACTTATACGATACTACACCCCAGAAGACAGCCATTTTAATGTTTTTTTTATAAACGAGAAGGAATGTACGAGTCTTTTACCACAAGCGAGATGGAAACATCAAAGTACCTTATTACAGTAACACACACTTTCGAAACAAACGTGATTGGTCTGCAACACGCATGGACGTCTTCAAGTGATGGTTATTCATGTCAAGGTACAACAGACATAAGAGCAGAGCGAGTACAGGTTTTGTGAAAAAGAAGCTCTAATGAGTTCGCACTCCGACTTCTTTTTTTTGGGGGGGGGGCACTCCTGGCGTCCTGTAACGCCAGAGAGAATGAACTTGTTCGAGGCACAAAGCTCTGTCCCTTGTCCTCTTCCTCGTCTATCCGTGCATTTATATGTCGTTTGCCTTTCCCTTTGTCCGTCTTCATGACCGTAGCCTTTTATTCTTGTACGTCTTTTTTATCTATCCTTGATTGTCTTTTCTGCCTTTTGTTAAAAAAGCCAAACCGAGCACGTTAGTTTCTTTGTATTAGAACCTATTTCACGGTGTTTTAACGAGAAAGCGAAAATTATAACTCACACCGCACCAAAAATTACAACCTACAGTACTGTGTTTATGTTACAATCAAAACAGCAGGAAGCTAACGTCTCGACTGTGAGAAATTCGAGGCAACTTACTGTGGAATAAAAGGGTGAGTAAACGAGGATCAAAGGGAGAGAAAGTGATAAAGGATGATAAATAGATACGGAAGACTTCGTATAATAATGTGAATAATAGCTTTGATATAGCAAATTAAAATGACACATTATAAATAATTAAGGACGATATAAATAAATGTTTTAATAAAAAAACACGTGTCAGTAAGAAAAGCAAGAAGCAACATACAGATAACTAGTGCATAACTGACAAAAAGTCACTGTTCTACTTGTCCAGCATATCTACAATAGGCCTATGTGCAAGATTGTTAAGAAAGCACTCCAACAGATTTGAAACATGAGAATTTTGAGCTTGATGATGATTTCAGGAAAACTTTTATAAAGCTCAGCTAAGATGTTCGACACATTTTCTGGAACCAGAAGGTTCATTACCACCTCCAAAAGATCGTGTTCCCTACCATAAGCCAGATGAATTCGGTTCACACTTTAACTTCACATTAATTTGACATCAATTTTAATATTATCCTTACATCTACGCCTAGGTCTTTCATATAGGCTCATCCGATGTGGTTTTTCGAGTACAATTTTGTGAACGTCTCCTATTGTAAGAACTGATCCAGTTTCTAAAGTTCATTGAAAAATTAATCAATGATTGTTACAACATCATGTTGCTTTTATATTAAATTACCTCAGCATTCAGTACTTCATTAAATTAATGCGGAACAACATAGTCTAGGAGAAAGAATTTTGGGTAGATCCTATATTACTAAACAAATGAGTCCATTAGTGGTCTGCTGTCGGTTGATACATCGCTCTGAAGCTTACTCTTAATACCATAATTTTTTCGACACTTCATGTTGCATTTGTTCTTTATTAATACGAGTTTTGAACAACATAATCCAGTACATCAAAGTATTTTTTTGTTCATTTAAATATATTGCCTTTCCGTGGTTTACATGCACAAAAGCTTCATTTACATATTTTTGTAGAATTTTTTAAACTTTCAAATCTATCCACATTTCACATCGGACAGTTATTCACCACAAGCAGGCCTCATCCTAGAAGAAGCTTATCTTTCATCGCCTTCATAAAGTATACATCAACACAATGAGATTTCTTGTTTAAAAATGAAACTATGATATTTATACAGAAAAAAAGATTGTAGGCATTAACCGAAATGCCTCAGTGCAGTTTGTGGCTACCAAACTGGACTATCGTGACTCGATCCCCGGCACAGGCAAAGGATTTTTCTTCCAGTTTCTAAATTTCGAGCATTTTAATGACACGGGTACCAATACATTGCAAGAACTCAGGTATCAAGTGGAAGATAAAAAAACCAAATACTAAAGATAGCCACAGACATACTTAATAAGTATAAGCACAGGGCAAATAAGAGACGATACTTGGAGTTAGGGTTTGGGCGACCGACTAACATTCTCTCACTTTAAAAACTCAAAATATTATGAAATGTCACACAGAGTCTCAGATTTTTACGAACTTTTAAACAACGAAAATAAAAATAGGGTGTGCGCATACGAACTGGATTCAACTGGCTCAGGACAGGATCCAGTGATGGGTTCTTATATGTGCGCATACGAACTGGATTCAACTGGTTCAGGACAGGATCCAGTGGTGGGTTCTTATTAGCATGGTAATAAACCTTCGAATTCCAAAAATGGCGAATAATTTCTTACCCAAGCAGGCGACTGCCTATCTCAAGAATGATTATGTTCCATGAAATGAATACGAAACAAAGCCAATGCAAATTAATAATATCCACGATATTAACAGGCAAAATAACAAAAAGAAAACCGAAGTAATAAAATAAAATAAATGATCTCGCTCGTGTGCATGGTATGCTTCACAATCAAACTTGTATTCTGATGTATCCTGAACATTACAAAGTAAAATGTAAATGTCCCCAAGGTAAACACCCCAAATGCGCCAAGGTTGGGTAGGAGACGGCACAGCTTCAACTCGTTCTTGACCCCAATACTAGATGGGGGTGTGTTCAGCGTTATTGTCAGGACGTGCTTTACCTCCAAGACAGAGCCCCCTTGGGTGGGCAATAGACCCGGTCTGGACGCAGAGGCTGGAAGAAAAATACAGGAATCTAACGCCGGTCGTTCAGTCATTCACTATACCGACTGAGCCAACCCGGCTCATTTCAAAAAGTAAAAACAGATGCTCCTTGTCGAATGATAAAACAGAATAAAAATGACAAAATAAAATATCTCAATGAATTAAATCACGATCGAAAACTTGAAACTTGATGCACGTTAAGATTTATCAGAAATATATGAAGGGGTCAGTGGATATTGAGCTTGTCGGTCTAGTGCTGAAATCTGCGATGTAACAGCAACCAAAAACGTCAGGCATCAGAAACTGACGTGTTCTCAACACTTTATCCTGCGACCCACACCGATGTCTTCACCTTTCAAATAGCACGCAGTCCATCACTAGCCCCCTGCAAACGGTTATAGAATGACTCAATAGCTGTTTTATGCTTCGCTAGTGGTAAACGCATATCTATTAATTTTCATGAGCAGTGAGCTACCTATCTTGTATATTTAATTTGAAAAACACTGTGAACATTTCATCATTCTACTTACTTGTAACTAAAACTCATCTGGAGATCAGACACGAACCTAAACGTAACATTTTTTTTAATATGTTTAAGTTTGTAGCAGACTGAATTCCGCCAAGGAATCAGACACGAGTGTGTTCTCGAACATGGCTGTCTCCTGGCTTGTTTCTCCGTGTAGTCTGGTAGAAGTTCACCGAAGTTTCAGAGTCCCTTGCTGGCAGCAGAGGCCTCCGAAAAGTCAGTACCAGACTACATGACGCACCACTACAGCGATTCTAAATTGGCTGAAACAGCGAATAAGCAAGGACGTGTGGTAGAACACATTGCACGAGGTTCTGATCCATCGCAAAGGACCTAACTACGCAGGATAACACAAGACAGAAAGATTAGGATTCACAATCAATTCGATCAGGCGATGCTACTTCTGGAGTGTCTGAGCTGCGCGTTCTCTGTGATCGGCTGCATTAATGGCAGAATACTGGTGCTCTATTCGGCATTAACGTTATTAAAACAAAATTAATTACACTTCCACTTGGAATTGTCTTTAGACGAGGCAATCATAATGGGATAATTAGAGACTACTTTACTTTCACTGCACGCGCGCGGCACTTACCGCCCTGATGTTCCAGGCA